>VZUA01076115.1:30249-70670 GCA_013401035.1 Horornis vulcanius | reverse complement strand
TTCAGTCTGGAGCAGGTTTAAACAGTCTTAAGAAAAAAAAAAACCAAAACAGTCCAGGAGCTTTTCTGCTTCAGCTAGCTAAAACTAACTAAAAGCAAAGAGATCTCTGTCCTACAGTCTGTCTGATCCTCAGACGAGCACGCAGTCTAGAAAAGGAATGCAGAGGAATGAATGCTTTTTTCAAAACAAGCTCCGCGCTTCTTCTTCTTCCTGCTTCACTCTCAAAACCAGTCTTAAAAGTACAGAACTCAATATACAGCACAAACAGAACAGACAATTGGGGATACAAGCATTGTAAAGTCACTAGGACAGGCAGACATGGGATGTTGGGTTAAAGTGTAGCAAAAAAGCCAGAGGCAGCGGCAGAAAACACTGGGCTGGGCAGCGGCAGCCAGGTTTCTGCAAACCCTTCTGGAAGACACACCCTCCCCTGTGTCACCCAAGTAGATGGTGAGGATCTTTTCCAGTGAGGTAGGGTATTAATAACATCCCAGTTCTTATGAGTAAAAGCCTCACTTATGGTAGGAGGAAACAGTAACAGGCTGGACTCTTCTAGGCAGCAACTTGACTATTCCCCTCTGATCCTGAGAGACAGTTCAGAGCCCAGCCCCTCACCCCGCAGCCAAAATGTCTAAGTATCTCTGCGCTTCCCAAAAGAAAAGCCCCCAGCTAAGGGGCTGCAGCCAGCTGCACCTCTTCACCCCACCTTGGCCACTTCTTTTGTCTCTCTTTGGTACTGGTCATTATTATCTCTTAGGCAACAGATGGGAGTAAATTCCCTGAGAGAAAAAGAAAAATCCTAACCTCCAACAAGTTCTTTTTTAACTGAGACTATTTCTTAATTCTGAACACAAGCCTGGTGATCAGAGCAAAATCTCCAGGTATCTTCTAGGACTTGTACTTAACAGGAGCACCCTTGGTTTATATTTTAAAACCTTTTCTGGGTAAAAATCACCATGAGATGGGTTTCTGCTGTAATTACTTCTTTCCATGGGAGATGGTCCTTTGACACTAAATCCATCCTTTGCTCTAACGCAAAGCATTAAAGGTCAGGTCCTTGCCAACATCTCCTAAAGCAGAAGAGAATTTTTTGGATGTGCATAGTAAATATAGTCCACATTATTTTTTAGTAGTGGCTGAAATTTTTTTTCTTCTCTTTTTATTTTCTCTCCTTTTAGAAAGGTGCCATTTAAAAAAGCTTGATATTTGCCTTTTTCCGCAAAAATGCTGTTGATCTGTGGACCCCTGGAGTTGTTCCCATGGTTTGTGTTGTCTTGTTGGCCTTGGGTCATTCATCAGTGTGGGGGGATGAGGGAAGTGACCCACCTCTGTGACCCACCAAGGGAGCCTTTTTTTGGAAATCTGCTGAGTCCTGGAGTAACTGGAAACCTCAGTGTGGCTTGAGAAGCACCTCTTGGCTTCACTCCGCCGTCGTCCGCATTCAGAATAAATTCACGCGCTGCTCAAGAGAACTGTTGTACATCGATGTCTCCTTTTCTTGCTCATCATCTAACAAATAAATAGCAACTTGAGCACTGAATAATGCTGCTTTCAGAAGAGGCCTTCATGCATCTTCCTCCTCTGTGGGGAAAATGCTGTTGAATGTTCTAATGAATGAGTTTATTTTGGTGCTGTGGAAAAGACGTGGGTGGTGGCTGCTGGGGGGGTTGTGGTGGTGTGAATGGCTGTCTTGTGAAGCCTGTTGAGACAGCAGCTCTGACGTCTGTGTGTCCCGACAGCAAGTGCACTACAGGCAGTGTTTGTGGAAATGCTTACACTGCCCTGCCGGATTGCCCCGGCTGGATGCACAAGCAGCTGGGAGGAGCTGGAGACAGATGGCCTAAGGAAAAAGAGAGATGAGCAGCATGCTCTGACTCGTGGATGGGTTTTCAGACCCCAGTTTGGACATACAGTTCCAGTTGGAGCTGCTTGCATCAGGACAAGAACTGAGATTTTGTTAACTTTGCAGCTTGCTGAGGTTTCTCATTGTTTTACTATGCAGCCATAAATAAATAATATTTAAGGCAGTTGTACCCTACGTGTGCCACGCCGACCTCACATCTGCATATGGTTTATTGGTGGGCTTGGCAGTGCTGGGTTCATGGTTGGACTCAATGGGCTAAGATGTCTTTTTCAGCCTTAGTAATTCTGTAGTTTCCCCTTTCCTTGTTTTTCTATGGTTTGACCGGTTGTGCAGCCTGCAGAGGAGGGCCTGGTTGCTCCATGGTGTGGACCTGCTGCCTGTGTCCAGCCCAGAGCTGGGATGGAATCCAGGAATCTCTTTCTGGTTCACACCCTTTCATTCCTGGGGTGCAGCAGGTCCCATGTTTGTGTTACCTTGTGCAGCTTCCCATCAGTTACAGAAACTCCCAGCTCTCTCCTCTGTAAAATCACACAGAATCACAGAATCACTAGGTTGGAAGAGACCTCCAAGACGGAGTCCAACCCATGCCCTAACACCTCAACGAGACCATGGCACTGAGTGCCACGTCCAATCTTTTTATAAACACATCCAGGGATGGTGACTCCACCACCTCCCCAGGCAGATAATTCCAGTACTTTATCACTCTTTCCATGAAGAACTTTTTCCTAATACCCAACTTATATTTCCCTTGGTGTAGCTTGAGGCTGTGTCGTCTCATTCTGTCAGTTGTTGCCTGGAGAAAGAGACCAATCCCCAGCTGACCACAACCACCTTTCAGGAGACTGTAGAGAGTGATAAGGTCACCTCTGAGTCTTCTTTTCTCCAGGCTAAACACCCTCAGCTCCCTCAGCCGTTCCTCACAGGGTTTGTGTTCCAAGCTCCTCTCCAGCCTCATTGGCCTCCTCTGGACACGCTCAAGCGTCTCAAGGTCCTTCCTAAACTGAGGGGCGTGGAACTGGACACAGGTGTGGCCTCATCAGTGCTCAGTGCAGGGGAAGAGTGACCTCCCTGCTCCTGCTGGCCCCACCATTCCTGATCCAGGCCAGGATGCCATCGCTTTCTTGGCCGCCTGGGCACTGCTGGCTCACGTTCAGCTGCTGTCACCAGCACCCCCAGGTCCCTCTCTGCCTGGGCACTGTCCAGCCACTCTGTCCCAGCCTAGAGCATTGCAGGGGGTTCTTGTGGCCAAAATGCAGAACTTGGCACTTGGGCTTATTAAACTTCATCCCATTGGACTCTGCCCATCCATCCAACCATTCCAGGTCTCTCTGCAGAGACCTCCTCCCTTCCAACAGATAGACACATGCTCCAGCTTAGTGCTGTCTGGAAATTTATTGATGAAAGACTCAGTACCCTCATCCATGTTGTCAGTAAAGATACTGAACAGAGCTGGTCCCAGCACAGGCCCCTGAGGGACACTGCTGTGACTGTCCCCAGCTGGCTGCAGCCCCGTTCCCCACCATTCTCTGGGCCCAGCCATGCAGCCAGCTCCTAACCCAGCACAGAGTGCTCCTGTCCAAGGCACGGGCTGCAGCTTTTCCAGGAGTGTGCTGTGGGAGACAGCGGGTCAAAGGCCCTGCTGAAGTCCAAACAGACAACATCCAGAGCCTTTCCCACATCCACCAGGCGGGTCACTTGCTCATAAAAGGAGACCAGGCTGGTCAAACATGACCTACCCCTCCTAAACTCCTGCTGGCTGGGTCTGATACCCTGGCCATCCTGTAAGTGCTGCATGATGGCACTCAGTATAAACTGCTCCATGACCTTACCAGGTACTGAGGTCAGGCTGACTGGCCTATAACTACCAGGACCCTCCTTCCCACCCTTTTTGTGGATGGGCATCACACTGGCCAGCTTCCAGTCATCTGGAACCTCACCAGTGAGCCAGGACTGTTGGTAAATGATGGAGAGAGGCTTCACAACTCATCTGCCAGCTCCTTCATCACCCTGGAATGGATCCCATCTGATCCCATAGATTTATGAATATCCAAGCAGCTCAGCAGTTCCCTGGCTGCCTCCTCCTGGATAACAGGGGAACCATTCTGCTCCCTGACACCATCTACCAGCCCAGGAGGGCAGTTGTCCTGAGGACAAGGCATCTTCCCACTAAAGATTGAGGCAAAGAAGGCATTAAGCACTTCCACCTTCTCCTCATTTGTAGTTACTAGGTTCCCTCCCTCATCCAATAAGGAGCAAAGATTGGTCTTACCCTTCCTTTTACCATTAATATATTTGTAAAAACATTTTTTATTTTCCTTTACAAAAGTTTCCAATTTAAGTTCCAGCTGAGTTCAAATCACCAGACATTGATGAAGGATTAGTGAGGGATTTTAATTTAGCACAAAAAAATTGGATTAAGCTGGAATTTGCTTCCCATTAGTTTTAGATTAGCCAGTACAAATGGTTTGAGCTTGATTTTGTACAAGCACAACAGGCCACAGTGCCACATGGAGCTCATCAGGCCTGCCAGCCTCTGCTGATCCATCTATTGGCTTCCTTATTTGTGTGTGTACATGATGGGTGGTTAGAGATGGCAACCTGTTGCAGCAGCTTATAAAATTGAGACAAATTATATATTCAAATTAAATATATTTTATAAACCAGTTAAACCAGATAAACTAGTTAAACCAATTGAGGCCCTATCAACATATGAGTACATATTTGTGATGTCAAAACTCGTTATGTGATTATCGTAAGAATTCTCATGTTTTTAAAAAGCATAACCCAGAATGTGCAGTCCCTCACGCAGACAGGTGAGGGCTTTCAACCTTGGAAGAGTTATCTTAGGTTGTGTTCCAACCCCAGAGGAGAGTCACCATTGGCAGACCAGCTCCACTCACCCTCCAGCAGGGCTCCATCTATACCCAGCTGGGTCTTTTCTGACTCCAGACAAGGTCAGATTAATCCTCAGTGGCTGGGCTCTGACCTTCTGCCCCAGCATAGCCCTCACGCAGGGATCCTGGGGGACTGGTCAGCATTCCATGCCTGAAGCCAGCCATGGCATGCCTGTGGCCAGTCTCCAGTCACATCCCTGCCAGAACACATAGACCTGCCACACGACAGTGTTGTTCCTTGAGATGTACAACCTGTAGGTGCTCGTTCAATCCATACTGATCACCAATCATACTGTATCAGTCTCTTGTTCAAGTTCTGTGATACTTTCACATCTGTAGATTTCAGTGACAAAGGAGAAGTTCCGTGTACATTTCTGGCATTAAGGATATTGTCAAAAACCTGCTGATGGAGGGGCTGCAAGGAGAGCCCCTCTAGCTAGGTGAAATGCTGGAGGCAAAGTGCTCAACCTGCCATGCCTCAGGATGTCAGAAGCAGGAGGGCATTTCTCTGCTGTGGGAGCACAATCATCATCCCTAGACTGTACCAAAATGTGCAGACAACTTGTTTTACAGCCCAGGAGACGCTGCACATTCATTAGTGGTCTGTTCATGGCTATCTCATCTCTTTGCTGGAATCTTTCTTCTTCTAAAACTTAGCTTAAATCTCCGTGAAGGAAGATATTTTTTGTACTACCAACAGTCTGCTAATTTTTTCCAAGTAGCTTCAAAGCAGTGCCTTAAACAGTGTTATTTGCAGTCAGCATTTGTCCTGGGGATGAATTTTACAATGGGTGCTTTGTAAAACGTTTTGCATGTGGAAGATCTTAGTTTTTTTATCTCTTTCTTATGCACCGCTTCATTAGATTTTTTTCTTTTATCATTTCTGTTTAAGGGTTTGTGAGCTGATCCCTTTATTTCTGGAAGAGAATACCAAATAAACAGTGATTAGCATGAAATATGACTCATAGCTTCCTAAAGGATATGCTTTAGAACTGGTAAACAGTTGTAATTGCTGTTAGATGAAAGTAGCAAATTGAATACATTCTCGTAATAATTATAAAGAGATAGATAGACTATTCTTTCTCCCAAATCTAATTGGGATTAGTATAGTGTTCCATTTTCCTAGTAGAGATGATCTGTGTGGAAGTTAAGTGTAGTTATAAATGTATTTATTCATAAAAGCTGAGTTTAAGTAAGTGGAAGAAACCTGCCTCTACACAGAGGCCAAGGAAGTAACTATAGTGTGGATTTTTTCTGAGGAGAAAGAATTGAATATAATATTCTATGGCCTGGAGATCATCTTACCTAGAGTGGTGTTACATATTTGCTGGGATTGGTGCCAAGTTATTAAGGAATTTTTTGCAGGAGACCCTAAGCATGAGCCTTTGAAAAATCCTGAGATCTCTTCTGTTTCTGCCAGTCACATCTGAGAAAGGTTAGGAGTAGGGTGTTTTTGCAGTATCACTAATTTAAATCAGAAATCATAAAAGAAATAATAATACTGGGTAATTAATTACAGCAGACTCTGTAGTGCTCTTGATGCAGCTGCATACTATTTTACACATCATTTGTTCCTCTGAATCCAGTTCAATCTTAGGGAAGAACCTGGGATATCTGTATGCTCTGGGCATTCAGCAGCAGCTCTGTGCAAAGTGTGGAGGTCTGTCAAAGAGATCTACCAAGGAGAGGTGTCAGGTCTAGTCTCACTTTTCCTTTGGCTAGGACTGACTTACAGCTTTTCAGATATGAGTCTCTGCTGGAGCTGTCAGGTGTGCCTTCACTGACCTGTGCACTAAGCCCCGGGATGCTCCAGAGGGATGGCCTCCAGCATCCTGGCCCTGACGGGCTTGTTGTGTGTGTTCACCTGAAGTGACAGCGAAGAGGAGAAGGAGGAGGGTCTCTGCTATCATGTTGTCCCCCCTGTGCCAGTGTGACATCCTGACACACACATATTCCAGCAAGCCTGGAGGTAGGCAGGAAAGGGCATGGGAGTGTTTGCAGAGAGCTTTTCCTGCCCTTTACCATTGTTAAGTGGCTGAAATTGCTTTCCAGCTGCAGGTAGATTTGGGTTCCCTGAGGTTCCAGCATAAATTGCTGTGTCAAAGACATGCAGGCAGCATTGATATGATCAATGCTGGGTGTTTCATCAAACAGCACAGGTGGGGAATGGACAGGACAGTGGGGTTCTTCCCTCAGATGCATCGTTTGGGATGTCACCCACAGGGAGAAGTGGCACATGTGCCTGTGGATTGCTGCCTTTTGCTAGTGCTAGCACCACCCAGCTTATTGCTTTGCCATGCAAACAGCATCCAGAGACTCTGCAGTCTTCTTCTTAACAAGGAAATTATTTTAAAAGAGCTCATTTTGTAGCTAAACTTAGTACCCTTGGATGCTGTCCAAAACTCCACAGCAGTAACGCAGCAAATACAACTGCTTTAAAATACATTAAATATGCAGGTTGGCTCATGGTAGCTAAGCCCTTGTAGACAAAGAATAGGTGAAAAACACTAACTTCCATTGTGTGCATATATGGGATGGTTAATCATTTGCAAATAAACATCTACATGGGGAAAAAATAATAAAACAAACCATCAAATTGCAATGTTACAGGAATGTGTTCTTGGCAAGAGCTCTTTCACTTCTAAACTGAAATTCTTACTCAAATCTGAGCTGCAAAATATGGGAAAGGAAAAAGAAATTATAAGCCTGTTTTAGTTAAATAAAAGCAATGCATTCAGCCTTAGCTAGAGGCATATTTTGAAGAGAAACTCAGGCTGAAACTAGCACAGGAATCCTAATTAGTGTGTTTTCCTAACAATAGCATTGTCTCTCCAAATGAAAAGGGGCGTACAACTGAGTAATTTTTAGCAGAGTGATGGTTTGGTTTTGAGGCACAGTTTGATGAATCTGCACTTAGAGCATTCCCAAAAGTCTGTCCTGATGCAATTCTTCCAGATTTCACCTTCTTAAGTGCATGTATGAACACTGATTCACCTGAGTGTTCAAAAATAACAAAATAACAGCCATCGGGCTCAGACTGATAGCGGGCAGATGATTCCGGTTTTTGAAGGTTATTTGTATCAAGGTACATATTAAAAAAGAAAAGAAAGACCTCATAGCTATTAGTAATTTTTGTATGTGGCTATTAATAGAGATTTTAGTGTATGTTTTCCTAAAAATACTACTACCAACCTCTAGAGAACCATCTCTCTAGCCCAGCTCAGTTAGATGGGCTTGGGCTGAATGCAGCCCTTTTGACTGATTTAAGCAAACAGCATGCAGATTTGCTGCACCATATTTATGGTACTGAGGTGAGGTAGTGCTTTTTAATTAAACAGTGATTTGAGGGGAAAATGGGTATTTCTAGGCCAGCTCAAACTGCATAAATGTGAATGTCTTGTGCAGATGTAGGAATGTGTTATTTTCAGTTTCTGCTATGTGTTATGTTGGCATTTGTAGCTTTATAAACATTTGCTGAGAGCTTATAGGTCAGGGTCAGAAGTTGGGTTAGCAAGTGGATGCAAACAGTAGGCAGAGGTTGAAAGGAAGGAGGTGGATGAAGCTTGTTTTAATAGCTGGAGTCTTCCAGCTGCACTCCAAACTGCAGTCTGAACTCATGGTGGGGATTAGGTCCACCTCAATGCCAGCTGGACTGTAATCTTCTGCAGCCTCCTTGTAACCAAACTAGGGAGATGGGTGGTCTGCAAAATGGGGGGAAACTGGCTGGATCATCATATGCAAAGGAGAGTTGCTAAAGGTTTTATTTCAGGTGGGATTCCTTTGGGGTGGATAGAGGGACCAGTGCTGTTTAGCAACTCCATGGTTATAGAGATGATTGAAGCAGGGTATGGTCTTCTCCTTTTGTACTGGAGATCCAGTTGCTTTCATTACCTTCTCAGCCAAGCTAACAGGTGCAGAGAGGATATTTTCTAGTTTGTATTTGTTTGTTTGAGGTTGAGAAGTTGCTTAGGAGCTGGTAAAAAGAGAAATTTGGGAGTGATGGTGATATATATCCTCTCAGACCCTTCTTACATCCTTGTAGTAATAAAAATGAGCAGCAGACCTGACCTAGGCTCTGTGACCCAGGAGGAGGAGGAGGGTTCCACCTTCAATATGGAAGTATGTACATTAAGTTATAGAACAGTCACAGTGAGCACCTAATCACTCCTATATTGAACTGCAGCTGAATCCAGTAGGAAATGCAGCCCTGTCTGCATTTAGAAATGCTGAGCTAAATTTTGGAAATCTGGTCTGTTGCAACTGGAAACAAACCTGTCAGATTTGCCTTACCTACATTTATATACCTTTCATTGAGGCAGTTTGAAATGCAGGTATGTCGTTAAGAGACTTATAAAGCACAAATGGCAATCTTCAGATTCAACTAATTAAAGGATTCAGAATCTGTCCACTGTATTAACAGTTTTCCAAACAAAAGCCATTGTCTCTGTGGGTTCTGTGAGGTGATGTAGGCTGGGTTATGCTGTTATTTTATTTTGGTTTGGACCTGTGGTTACATTGTGGCAAGAGCATGGTAATCTGATAACTGCAAGTAGTATCTCTTCTTCTTGTTCCAAGGCCAGTTTTCTGGGGCAAGAAGGCTGCTGATGGTAGAGCCAGTGCTTGTAAAAGGTTGCCTGGCAGTGGGTGCTGCCTTAGAAAGCCTGGGTTGGAGGGAAGGCTGTGCTCCCCAGGAGGATGGGGACAAACACAGCATTTTATACAGGAGTGAGGAGTGAACAGCTCATTCTCAGCAGTGAATCTTGAAGTGAAGTCAAAGTACCTCGTAGATGCCTCTGTGTTTGGTGTGGTGTTGAGGTTTTTAACAGCCAAACAATAAATTGTAATGTTTGAAGGGAACAGGACTGGATTGATTTTTATTCCTTCAGAATGTTTTCTTGGCTGCTGTTCCAAGACGTTGGAGTTGTGTGGGTTCTTCATGACTGTCTGGCCTGAATGAGCTTTGCTTACCGTAGGAATGATGACCGGAGAAGGAATTCAGGAAAGGTAAGTTGTAAGTGGAAGTGCCTTGATGAAACTTATGCAAGTGCTGTATTATGACCTGAGCTTCTAACCTTTGTTCAAGACCTCAGAGAAATTGGCAAAAGTGGGCAGATAAGTCCTTTCGTGTTTTAGTTGAAGTCTGACTTCTCTATCAGCATGTTTCAATGTGGGCAGGCAATCACTGAGGGAGAAGGGAGGAAGAATAGGTTCACTGCCTAACTGGTGATATTTGCAAAATAAGAACCTCATTTTGTATGTTCAGTTTTGGTCTGGGCTTGGTTTTTGCTTTTCTGACACAGCTTGTCTGTGTCCAGAAAGAATCTGCGGCAGTGCTTTCGTGTTGAAATTTCTGGTTTAGACAAAAACCAGTTTTCTTGCTTGGAAGTCAGGGTTTTGCTCCCTCTGGGGAAGCCTGTTATCTGGTTACAAGCTAGTACATGATGGAGGCGTGCTGGAGAGTGGTAGTACACTAAATGCTGCAGCTGTAATTGAACCACACCAAGCATCACCTGCTTTTAAGTTATTAATGAGTTTGAACTATTTATAAGCAAGGAACAGTGTGAAAAGAGAGGGCTTGTTTGTCTCTGGAAGAAAGTCCTGTTAAGGTCTAGGAGCATGCATTTATGTTGTATATTATGATAATGCAAGTGTAGATGGGGTGGCACCATGGGTCTGGCACTCAAGTGTCTGGGTAAGGCATCTGGCACCAGAGAAGCCCAGCATCCATCATCATCTGAGCACCCTTGGCTTCCTCCTTGCTTCTCAGGAGGGCACACTGCTTTTAACCATTTCATGGAATGCTAAAATGGCTCCAGCTAGTTGCCACGCTTGGATGATTGGATTGAGGTATCCATCTCTGCCAGAAATATTGCTCTGCTCAGCTGACCCTGCTGCTGCTGAGTGGCCCTGACTTACAGTGACTTGGAGAGCATCTCCAGAATGGCACAGGATAGGTCATACTTTGTATCTCACTGTCTGGAGGAATTGGCAAGGAGGCATTTTTTCCTCTCCATGTCAAGAACTTGCTGCAAACTGCCTGATGACATTTGGTCAAGTGAAAAACTCAGGGGTAATAGTATAGGTAGGTTTTGGTTTCCAAACAAGAAAATGAGAGGATGAAAAACAATGGTACAGATCAGACTTTGGGGGGGAATAGACTGCTGTTAGTGTTCTCAGATGTGGTTTGATCTCAAAGAAAAACAGATCTTCACTTCATCATTTTAAACCAATTTCATGCTTCGGCAGTTCTACCCACTCCTGTCATCTCAGCACCATGGGTTGCAAATGGGACCTGTGCAACTTGCAGGAGCTGAAACATTGCTGCGACACCCTTCCTGCACTCAGCCCTGTGGATTACGTGGAGCTAGAAAGGCCAAAAAAAAGTTTCTTTTGATGTCCACAAAATTAAGACCTTAAATTGGGCTGTTTAAAAGATTGCAATGTCTTATAAATCATGTATTGGAGCGAAAATAGCGACTGCTTGTCTGACTTCAGGGATTTAACTGTGAGGCTGTGACCTCTAGAGGCTAAGAATAAGCAAACAGATTTCCATCACTCCCTGCTCCAGCAGAGATGTGTTCCTGTGGTGACACCTTTTTGTAGCATCTCATGAACTCTTGTTTCACATGGTGATTCTTCTAGCTTTGGAAACGTAATTATAGCGCACCGTAAATTTTTTACTTTTGGCAAGATTATTAGAGATGGCTATTTTCTTTGCAGAGATCATTTTAATAGCTGTTCTTAAACTAATACCTTAAATTGGTAATGGACATCTAGACTTAGTAATACTTGTGCCTAAAGTGCCACATGGATTTTTTCGCACGTGCATATTTAAGTGCATGTTACATTAGACTTAACTCTAAGTAAGCTCTGCTGCTGCACTGGGGCCATTTCTGGGCTGTAATAGGCAGCCACAATTTGTTGTCATTGGCATTGCACACCAGGGAAGCAGGGAATAGCTGCTCTAGCTGAAAGCATTGTGTCCAGTGTGGCTTAGCTTACAAGCTCAGATGGAGTCACAGATGGTGCTGCTGATATGGCCATGGGTCTTACTGCAGACAGTGAGTTCTGGGGATGGAGCCTTGTACACCCTAAATAACCAACAAATGGTCTTGATTCCTGTCTGTGGTGTTTGCAGCATAACATTGTAGGTTTTCTTTGGTGTATAATTTAATGTCTGAAGCTTTCAATTGCTTTCTGTCTGTTTTCAAGGTGTTACTTGCCCAGCAGTAAACAGAGAATTGCTAAATGGGATCAGATCTGCGATGGTTCAGAGGAATGTGCAGACAGACCATAACCTAGACCCAGGAATATAAGTCACTTGCAAGGTCTGAAACCAAAGTCTTTGTTCCAAAGAACAAAGACCCTCTGGCAAGCCCAGAGATCCTGCTGATGGCCAGAGGTGGCAGATCCTGCTCTCAGACCTGTGGACATCCTTGTCTTCCCTTTGCCTGCAGCACTGAGTTCTGCTATAACCTTATATGCTGGACATGTTGAGAAGAAAAATAAAGTTCTTGGGGTTTTTTTGGTTTTTGGGTCTTTTTTTTTTTACTATTTAACAAAAGTATGTTGTAATTTCAGGGCTGTAGTTGCTCCTAGCTGACCTCATTGCTGCCATCACTTGAGGTGCTGCAGACTGAGCTGAATGCCTGTGAATGTACTCTGAGGCTTCTCTTTCAGTCTGCTCTCTTTGCAAGGGGGAAGGTGGCAGAAAAATGGAATATCTGCATTTAAGAGTGGGGGCTTCAGTTTTAGTTGCTCTTTTAATGAATTCAATGTATGCAACCCCTTCTCCTTTCCTGGTTGTGATGGAGAAGGACTTCCTCTTCTTCGAGGCTGTCTGAGGATCATAGGGAACCCAGTGTTCAGGAGATTGTTCCTGTGTGGTGACGTGGTGCAAGGGGCAGTACTTTGATGACAGTGCGTACATTTTTCTTGAAACAAAGACTTTTCTTGCATGAGCAGTGCTGTGCTTGCCCTGTTGCTTTATGAGACCCACTTTCTAGCAGGTCGCTGTGTTCTGTCATTTGGTAGTTGTCTAAATGCAGTCATGTTGATTTGGTGATCATTTTTCTTCTGTTCTCTTGAATTATGCTTGTGAAACTTTCTACTGTCTGTTTTTTCTTTTTTTTTTCTTGTTTTTGGTTTAGTCTTTTTTTTTTTTTTTTTCCTAATGATACTATCCTTTTGTTCTCAGACTATTTTAAGGCTTAAATTGTTCAGCGTTCCATGACAGGAGTTTTAACGTCACAGAAGGTCACTGTTTTCTTTATCTCCACTTCTCTCTGCAATCATGCTGGCCCCAGCACACCTGGAGTGAAGGTCTCCCTGGTGTGCAGGTGAGCAGAGCCTTTCAAAGCAATGGTCCTGCCTTGCAGTTTGCAGAGAGTCGCACAGATCTCAAAGAGGATCTTGTAATAAATGGGAATTATGGACTAAATAGGTCTGTAAGAATTAGAAAACCAAAATGAATATCCAAATAGCTTTGTAATATGGTGTTGCCATAGAAACAGAGTTTGTACAGCATCTCATCATCAGAATTGTGCCAGTACTGTCTCCTACTTCACCCAGTTGTAGAGCTGTTTTAAGCAGCTGAGAGCCCTTGGCTTGAAGTACCATGTGGGTTTTCCAAGCATGTTACCAAAGAGAACACCCAGCTGGCCTGAAGTCAGCCTGGAGCACAGGGGAACCCCTGAGTGCTTTTGCTTCGGGGGGGCATGGGTGCAGTGTGGCAAGGGCTGGGACACCCCTGGTGCTGCTGGTCCACCCTCTGCTGTACCAGCTCACCAGGTGGGCTTGGTGATGGCTCCTTTGGTCTGTGAGACTGCTGAGTGCAAGGAACAGTCTCCTCCTTCTTCACACTGAGCTCAGAGCCTGTAGCTTGGAGTATTAATGGCTGTGGGCATTATCAGCATATGCAAACGAGGCTGGGCATTTTCTCTGTGCAAATGGACTCGTGGAGAGATGCCTCATTTTATTTTACAGACAGTGCTAAACCATAGTTTTCCCACACCCACCCTTTCTTCCCTCCTCCACTCGGGCTCGGGGTGAGTGATGGGTGAAGGAAGCGCCATGCAACTCTGTGACAAAGTGGGGTATGAGCATTCTGTGAAACGTGCTCCAAGTGCAATATTCAGGCTCCCAAAATAAACTGTGAAGCAAGCCCATTCAGGGGCAGGCAGCAAGAGGAAACATCTGAGAAAAATACAAAAGCTGCCTGGAGAGTCCCCAGGGCTGTGCTCTGTGGAGGGGCTCAGGGCACCGCAGGAGCAGGGCTGAGTACCCAGGGGGTCTTTTTCTTAACGAAAAACACAGCAACCCCCCTTGTGCTACAGAGACTTAATTAAACAACAGCATGTGGTTCTTGTGCTTCTTGGTGATAACCGAGTGCCAGATGATGGGATGTAGCTGAGCTTTCCTCATGTAAGTACTAGTACTGTGCTGTGAAAATGAGACTGGCATTAAAAACAGTTCTCCCGATTAATACTGGTGGTTGAGTGCTCTGGGTTCTTATGTATGAAATTAAACATTGTGCGTCTGGTGTAAAATGCTTGCAAGACAGGTAATTAATAACATTAGAAACTAATTAACTGGAAAGCCTATGTATCTGATGATGACTACGTGAGCAGACTTGATTTGAAAATCACTCTGGATGTTGTGGAGAGGACTGGGGCTTTTATTCTCTCACAGCCTCCTACTCTCTCAGGTGTGGAGAGGACAAGCCCAAGCAAGGTCTTGATGCTGTTATAGGCTTGTTGCAACCTTTCATCTTCCTCACCTGGAAACACTGGGATGAGCGAGTCAGCAGACAAGTTCATGCTTCCGTGTTTTCCAGTCCCGGTGACAAGGATCCAGTGGGAGCTGGTGGCTGACACCAGGGAGGAGGATGTAGCAAGGCTGGGAATGGGTCTGTGTTAATGAGATGGTGCCTTCCTTGGCCTGTTGCTCCCCTGTGCCCAGGTCACACCGATGACCTCTGCCTGGGCCACAGAACAGCAGTGCTGGGCTTCCAGCCTGATTAGCAGCAAAACATCCTCCAGCACAGGAATGCTTTGGCTTCTCCCACATTCCTGCTTCCATCCTGTAGTAGCAGCACAAGGGTGGATGGGTCTTCAGTGAGAAAGGGCTCAGTGATGCCTTGTGGTCCCCGTAATCCATTCCTGGAGAGCTGCTCCCTTGTTTCTTCGTTGGATTTGGCATTGGTCAACTCAGGATGGATTTTGGGTGGAAAAAACCCCAGAGGTTAGCAGCTCTTGCTGTGCTGTGTTCCAGGCCTCTTTTTAGGTGGCAGCATCATCTTCAGTCTTGGATGTGGTGTTTTGGAGATGTTGTGGAGGGTGGCAGGGATCTGCAGGGGAGAGTGCAACATGGCCAATCTGTAGGATTTGGGCACCTTGCTACAGAGGGGTGATTGAATTGTTCCCTGCCATCCCTGGATGCAGATCCTGTGTGTGGAGCAAAGATGTTTCAGGTGTAGATGCAAACCCCCTCAGTATGAGCACTTGGAAATCCTGATGGAAAAAGCTCAAAGACCTTAAACCAGCGAGGCCATGGGGAAAAGTTAAATGGGGAAAAAAATATACGAATGAACTGTGTCTGCTTTTTCCTGGTTTGGAATGTTCTCCCAGCCATGCAGGATACTGCAGGCTGCTCCTTGCACTGCCAGTGCAGAGTGGCAGCTTGAAAGTGCCAAGAGGGAGTGAGACTCTTTGGAGCTTTTTTTGCCCTTCTGACAGGTAGTAAACAGGGCTCTCTTCTCATTATTACTAAATCAAAACTCTATTGATTCCTTCTGTGAAAATCTAGTGTGACATAAAATGTTTTATTTATGCTTTTAACCCAGGCTTGCTGCAAAAATGCTGTTTTTGTAAATAAATGAAATTAAATTCATTGCCAAGCCAGAGGCTCTAAAAACAATCCAGTTCTCCCTGGTGTCTCCTGGTCGATGGGAGGCTCAGTCATGCTGGCTGATCTGAGCAGAGTTATGGGGCTGCCTGTGAGCTGCCTTGGGCACTGCTGGTGTGGAAACAGGATCCAGCTCTGTGAGCAGTGTCAGGACCAGAAGCACTGTCATGTTCTCGTCTGTCCCTTGTCACTGCACTTCCTCCAGGAGCTCAGAAGCTACCAAAGTGCTAAAACACCTTTCCCTTCCAAAGAGTATTCCCTGTCTGCTCCAGAAGGAGGAAGCAAAATGCAAAAGGTTTTGAAAATAAAACACTAGTCAGCAGCACATCTCTGCCCACTTTGCAGCTGTGTTCTGCAAAGGACATGCCATAAGAAGGAAAGCAGGTCACTGATGCTGTGTGCTACTGCTCTGCTTATGGGCTGCCAGGGGAAATGACCCCACCATGGGTTTGGTGAGCAGGAATGTCCAGAGTTATTGGGATCAGTTCAGATCCTGCAGCTGACCCCGTGGGCGGGTGGTCATGCAGGACACTGGAGGTGAAGGCAGTGTGGTGCTGCTTGTCAGCACAGCATTAATTGTAGTTGTTTAATGTGGTGACTAATATGGTTTGTTCAGGTATCTGACATAGCAATTAGCCCCATCAGGGTGTTCAGTGATAGGGTTACAATTACTTTTTTTCTGCCAAGGAGTAGTCAGCATCTCCAGCCTTCTGGTGCTCCCAGGTACTGTAGTGCTCCTGCACCTCATCTCAGAGATAGTGCAAACTGAGGTGACCTGCTGGCACAGGGATGCTGCTGAGCTACCATCCAATCAGAACCCAAATTGTCACTGGTGCTGTCTCCAGCTCAGCTCCTGAAATATGTGGTGTTCTCCTTCTAGCAGGGACCTGCATGGCTCCACCTGCACTGCTCCATCTAATTCTTTGGTTGAATCTCTCTTAACAGGAGTGAATTTTGAACCAGAGAAGTGGCCCATGGTTAAAACCCACTGTGATGTGCCAGATGTCCGCAGCTGCTACAAAACCATCCGTGATAAGTTATCTGGGATCATGTTCCTTGATTAAGACCCTGGGATAGGAGACAAAATACATCCCCTGGTGCTGAAAGAGAAAGCTATTGATTTTTCTTCCACTGGGTGAGATTGGTTTCTGGGTTTTGATGGATGACAGGTTGAAGTGTAACATAATCCCCAAGCTGTGGGGGTTTGGTGCTCTCTGGGACCAGTGCCATCGTGTTCCCAAAGCTATCAGGACTGTCAGGCTGCTCCACAGTGCTGCCCTGCTCTGGCGAGGGGAGAGAGAGGCATCCAACAGCAGCTTTGCAATAGAATGTTTAATTATCAGAACACTTAAATGTGAGCATCAGATTAAAAAGCTTGGGCTGAGAAGTACTCTGGCTCTCACGGGAGGTGAAAATGCACTAGGCTTAAGGAAACAGGTTGTAGAGTGTCAGCAGCTTTCTCTGGGGGTTTGCTTGTCCCTCCATCCAAGGCCTGACAGTGGAAGCTCTGCTTCCTGCAGGAAATACTGCCCAATCCCACCCCTGTGCTCAGGTCTGCTCCAGGAGTCCACTCATGGCATCTTCCACTCTTCATCCTCCAGGTTCCAGAAATGGATGAGAAACATTAGGAACATGGTGCTCTCTCTAAGTTGGAGGCAAGCTACACAATCAGTCTGGGGAGAAAGGTTCCTGGTACCTCAGGGGTTCTGGGCTGTAGCCCAGTGCTGAGCAGCCTCGGGACTGCACTCTGCTCTTCAGGTGGGCTCAGGACATGGAGCCCTGGGGGGCCTAGGGAAGAGGTTCTGGGTAGGCAAGTCCCTGCAGAGGTATTTTTGATGGGGCTTCTACCACATGGCTGATGAACATATTCACTTGGGGAAGTGTCTGGAGGAAAAAGAATCAGAGAATTGGTTCCAAGCCAGGTGAACTCTGGTGAGAACAGTTTCCCACCGTTCTTCATCATTTAAAAAGTTTCTTTAGACAAAGTTGTTTCTAAGACTTCCTGATTTTTATCAGGAAAGCAGGCTGACTTTTTCCTGGTTTTAAAACTAAAACTGGAAGAAGAAAAATAGCTGCTGGCAGTAAGTGCTTGTCATGGGAAAGCAAAACCTAGAGCTGCAAGTGATGAAGCTGCAGTAGGTGTGTGCCAGGCACCCTGATGCTTCCAGCAGCCCCTGCCTCAAAGGGCAGAGATGCTGGACCACTGGCATCCAACCCAGGTAAAGGGTTGCTCTCTCCTCACCTCCAAAAACCTGTTCTTTGAGAGGGGAAAAGCTATTGACAAACACATCAGGGAAGGCACCAGTGCTGAGAAATGCTGTCTGTTGACTGGGAGTTTACAGAGCAAGATCAACTGTAAGTTGGTTGCTGCTTCATGCCCAGAGGCAGGGAGCTTCAAAGTGAATTATACAAGTATTGCACATCCATGCCGCGAGGGTGGCTGCTGGAAGGAGCCTTCTTCCACTCCCTCCCTGGCAGCCCTTCAGGCAAGAGCAGAGCTGGCTGCAGAAGAAGCACTAGTTCAGCCCTGGGGCAGCAATGCTGTGGCCAGTAACAACAGCTTGGCTGGACATGGTTGAGTGGAAATGCTGAAGCGTAGGAGAACAGGGGAAAACATTGCACTGAAGATGCATTCTCACTGTGGTGTCAGGCTGTGTCTCCCTGGGGGGGTTCCCTGGCCTTCCCTCCCATTCCTGCACGTGTACCCACACATGTATCCATCCACCAGTGTTGTTATTCCAAGGCTTCTCCTTGCACACCCCTCTGCCCTGGGCTGAGGATGGAGCAGGGCTGCTGGCAGTGATCAGGAGTCTGCTGTGGCAGCAATGAAGGCCAGCCCCAGGCAGGGGCACCTGGGGCAGGGAGCAGTGCCAGGGAGGGCTGCATCCTGCTCAGCACTGAGGCCCTGTGGCAGACCCCACTGCTCTGAGTGCTGAAGCCCTCTCTTCTGAGGAGCTCTTTGCAGGCTTTATGCTTCCACAGAGATGCAGAACCTGGCAAGGCCTGATATGGCAAGATCTGCCTTTGCCTCTCTTTTGCCTATTAAAGGTTTCACCTTTTTTTCCCAGCCCTGCTCTTTTGCTAGAAGAGTCTGCTGTACAAAATATCAGTGTTTCCCCCAGTGGTGGGCGAAGTCTCCAGAGGGCATCTGGAACAGAGAGTCTAGGTGGTCCTTTGTCTTGGGCTGTTCCTAAAACATTTATGGCACCAAAGGGTAGGGCTGTCCTGCAGAACCAGGAGCAACAGACATCAGAGGGAAGAGTGCTGCAGCAAGACCGCATCCACTGTGATTCCCTGTGCACTGTGATAAGCTGTCTTGATTTCTTTGTGAATTATTTAAAATGCAGGAATTGCAAACAGAAGTCTGGCTGTTTTTTTGTGTGCACAGGCTAGATTAGAGCAAGAGGCTTCATTACGATTAGCTTAGAAGTCTTGGATGTATTTTTTCCTTCATTGATAAGCAATATTGATTTCAGCAGTGGTTCCCTGTGCACCTGGCCACAAGAGTGTGGTACTCCTGTGGACCCAGAACTGTCCATTAGCACAAAATTGTGCACTTAGTGTTGAGCAAACTAGGGGTTTTTTTCCTGCAGGCTGTCAATTCACTTGTGGGAGAGAGGGTTCAGAAGACATTTAAGGGGGAGACGTGCCACTCATTCTGGCTGCCAGAGTGCTGCTCATCTCAGTGCAGAGAAAAGCAGGTTATCTCAAACCTACCCTATTCCTGAAAAGAGCTCTTCCCATCTTAAAGGAGTGTTTTCCTGCTGTCTCTGTGCTGAAAATGATGCTTTAGGTAACATGCTGCCTCCAGTGAAATCTTTTCTACTTTTAAAGCATAACATTTTATCACATATTGTGGTGCTGCAGAAAAAAAAATAAGGCAAGCTTTCCTCCCTTTTACTGGCCAACTAAAAGCAGGATTCTGCAGTTTTTTGAAAAAGGATTGAGTATCCTGCTACCAAGAAGAGCATCCAGGTGCCAGTGACAGAAAAGAATATGATGGTCTTAAAGGGGTTAGGAGAGATAGGAGAAAGAAATGCTTCTCTGGCCCACACAGGTTCTTGACATAATTAAGGCAGGCAGCTGGCAACACTGAGCTCGTGGTGGGGAGTAAACCAGACTGATGAAAAGCCATGGTTATAAACACTGCCATTATGCAGATTCATGCGTGAAGATTTATCCTACACAACTATTCCTCCTATATCCCATCAGTGGCACTCACTCAGGTTTGGTTAAGCAGCCAGAGCGTGTGTAAGGCTGAGGTCTGTGTGCTTAGAGAAGACACAGCTCCCATGGTTCATGCACAGTGCCATTGCTTTTTTGCCTGGTTGTACTTCTTACTTTTTTTCAGAAGCAAAGTAACAAGACAAAGGCTTAAGAAAATCAGTGCTCAACTTCCTTTGCCGCGGAACACACTTCCCTTTGTTGTGATTCAGAAGTTATCCAGAAAAATATCTCTCAAATGGGGCTTACCTGGTAATACCAGTTCACAAATACTTGCTCATGCACATCTGGGTGCTGGAGTGTTGACTGCACTGTGTAGAGCTGTGGGAGATGCTCCCACTGGACTCCTCTGAGATCTACCCAGAGTTGGGATTGCAGGAGCATGTTGGAGGTGCCTGCTGATCAGCTGTTAATGGGCTCAGCCAAGTTGAAATTCAGCCTCTTATTTGAGCTCTTGGACTATTCTCAAAGAGATTTGAGTTCTATGAGGATTTAAGCTCAAATTGGATCACGATTTGCATGACTAATAATGTGTGTACGATGCTCCACATAGCAGCAGCCGTGACCTGAGCTCACACACAGCAGCTTCTCCCTGTGAAATGTTTGACGGTAACATTAAAATCACAGGAATGAGGAAGCAGCAACTTCTTTTGTATCTTGAGTTCTTTCACATTGAGTTCAATCACATTGAATTTTTGGTTGTTTTTTTCATTTTTCATTTCCAGAGTGACAAAAACCCAAATGTTTTATAGCTGGAAAGCCAGATGCCAAAAGCTGAAACTATAAGAATGTACAATATTGTGAGTTGTGTCATAAAGCCATATGAATATCAATGCTAAATTCTAGAGGCTTGATTTTCTTCTCCTTCACTCATTTAAATCCAAATTAACCCTGTTCAGCTGCTTCAGGCTGACATGAGGTGGGCCCTGAATTAGGCTGTTTCAGTTCTGAATGGGTTCTCATGTTTGCACAGAGTTTGGAAAGGCCACGCTTTTGGATGCTTCTATCTACATCCAAGTTTCTTTGGCATCAATCTTGCCCTTCTGCCACTCAGAGATCCAGGCTTAGAGTTTTATCGTTGATTTTGGTTAATTAAAAATTGGCTTCACTAGTGCATGATAGAAGTGAAAAGCACGTGCACTTCACACCATGGTTGCTAAGTATTTCATGCTATCCCTGGATTTTTCAATATTTTTGGATTACATTTTCTGCAGCTGGAGGGGATTAGAGCCCTTTTTCTTCTCTCCCTTCAGCTGGCTTGTTCTTTGCAGTCAAGTTGTGAGCAGTTCTGTTTGTTTTTCTGCTGGTAAGTCTCAATGAGAGGTGGTGATTAAATAGAATTATGATAATGATGGAAATGTTGACAGCCGACAGTGAACATTGATGGCAAAGATCTGCAGCAGGCATTTTTGTACCTAGAGTGTACTAAATCAAAGGAAATAATTAAGAGCAGTTAATTTAAAGGTGAGTTGGGTGAAGCCAAGAATTACTGGAGTCCTTGCAACATTTGGTGCTGTTCAGATTGGCTGGAAAGAAGGAGGTTTGGGGAATGGATGTGCATCCTCTGCAGGTACAGGTCAGGTTGCAGGAGCTGAGGGGCAACAACCAATTGCAGCTTCACCTTTAGAGAGCTTTGTCTCCTGTTTCTGGCTGATGTGTTTTGAGGCCAATGCTTCAAAGTCCAGTTTATCTTTTATTCACAAATGCTGATGTGTTTAAATGAATGGTGCAGTGCAGTTGCTATAAATAAGCAAGTGTCAATATGAGGCTTTAGCAGATGAAAGGCTCATTGATGGGAGGCAGCCCTGATAATGGCTCTGCAGGTTCTCTCAGAAGTCTGCAGGACGAAGGAGAGGAATCAGGCTTGCAATCTCTTGCAGGAACTTTCTGATCTTGGTGGTGGTGCAGCATGGGAAATAACAAAATAATGGAGTAACCATTTATTGTTATTCTTGTGGAAAGATGGAGGAGGACTGACAGAAGTGGCTACGATAAACTGGTATTTTATGGGAACATTTTTCTGTCTTAACCTCCTGCATCTCCAGGAGCCTGTAGCTGTCAATCCAAATCAGTCCTTTCAGCTATCTGCTGGGCATCCCGTACCTGCAATAGTTTCTCTGGTTTTATTTGTAAAATATCAGTAAGCTATTCCAACCTCATGCCTGCATCTCTTGCCTGTGGCTCTTGGGGGTGTATGTATGACACACCTTGTGCAGAAGATAAATGTTCTAATAGCAGATGCTGTGTGTCAGGATCTCTGGACATGGCAGGGAAGGTCTGGATTTAATAAAATCAATCCAGCCTTCTCCCTTATGGTGACCCTGCTGAAACTGAGGAGGTTTGGCCTGAGAGTGTAGAATGGTGTTGATGCAGAGAGATGTGCTGGAGGATGCTCTTCACAGGAAATCTCTTTTGCTGACCCCCAGTGCTTCTTCCTTGTGCATCAGGATTCAGGATCATGCTGTATCTCAGCATCATTGCAGGATAAGGCTGTACTTGCATGTGGATGCTGCAGCCTCTCTCTGACAATTGGCTCAAACAATGCATCAGCCAGTGGAATTGAGGTGGCATCGCTTGGTCCTGTGCTTTGGGGCAGGCAGGTTTGGGCAAGGAAGGGACCAACATGCTGTGAACAAAGCCAGGGGCCAGCTTCCAACCAAACATCCCGTGGCATATCTTAGTGTTTATTTTGTTCAGTTTATTTGCTGAGAGCTCAAAAGAATTGGACCCAAAAGAATTACTCAGGAAAGAGACTTCCTCCTTTGCAGACAATCCTCCAGGCTTCTGTTGGGTTTCAGCTGACTCCAGGATGGCTCTGTGTGGCCAGGCATGCAGGGCCACTGGTCTGTCCCAATGCCTGTGGAGGCATCAAAGGCTGCTGCCATAACAAATGGCAAACAAATAGTTTGTTCAAAGCATTGGCTGCAATTTGAAGGCTGTTTCCTGCAAGACAGTGAATTTCCTTCTATGTGCAGCATCAGTTGACAAGAATGTGTTAAATGTTCATGTCTGTCACCAAGCCAGATAGGCTTGGTAGTGGTGGTGCGTGGTGCTTGGGTGTTCCAGGTGGGATGCAGGCTCTCACATCCTCTGCCATTTCTAGGGTTATCCTCCTCTGTAGAAATGCTGTTGGTGTAGACATGAATTTTCTTAATGAGGAAACCTTCCCCAGGCCAGGTTCTGTTCCTGGCTACTACACCAAAGTAATTTGGCTTCAAATTATGGAGAGATTGCCTCCTTTTGGGGGGTTCATGACTTGGCTGTCTGGCACAGTTTGTGGGTGGGTATAATGAGCCACTGCTCGTTCAGTACTGTGCTGGAGTCATGCAGAGAGGGAGCAGCTTGCCTGTTTTGCTCCTGTTTTCTGCCTGTTTTTCTCTGCAGTAACTTTTCTTGTTCCCAGTTTTTACTGGGCCACAATTTTACATTGTGCTTTGCTATTCCTTATGCTTATTTTCCCCGTGGATTTTATTTTTAATGGCACCAGGGCTATGATGATGACTGTTTTCTTTCCCCCTGCCGTAATAATTGGTACTTCAGGAGAACTGAAATAGGCAACTCTGCCTTCCTGCTGGGTGGCTTAATGCATTTTAATTTAATTGATTACATTGTCCATTTTGGTAACATCATGGATGAGGTACAGGAACTCGAGACCTGGAGTGGCACAGGCTAGCACAGCCTTTTAGTGCTTTATAAAGGCTTTTGTTAGAGGTGTCTGTTGTTTTTTTTTCCCTCAGCAGTGGCTCCATTAATGACATAGTTCTGCTCTGCTTTCACAAGATGAAACTTGAGCTTGCATCTCCAGGGCTGCTTTGCTGAATGCTGGGGTCCTGGGGGGTCTTGCGATTCACCCTCTGCACCCCGTCTCCAAAAAATTCTCGAAGGGATGCCTCAGAAGTCTGGAAACCAGAACTGTGGATAACATTCCAGCAAGGCACCTGTTCAGCCTCTCCACTTAAAGTACTCATGGCTGGAATCTCTAAAATTGCTGCCCAGAGTAGGGAAAACAGATGGACAAACATCCCTATTTTTGCAGATTTGGTCTTCCATCATTTGGCAAGAGAGAAGCTGGCTACAGTATGAAATGTTGCAGCAAGTTCATCCATCAAAATACTTGTACCATTAATGACTACAGCTGTTTTTCCTGCTGATGACTCCACAAAGGAGAGAGTGGCCAGTTGTCCTGGAATCAGTTAGGAATCATCACCCTCCCAGACTAAGACAGCAGTGTTGGGGTAGAAGCAAGGATGCTCTCTGGGTTAAACTCTGCTAAACTGAGATAAAGATCAGGTGCAAAACATGCTGGCTTACAGACACTGCAAAGGTGTCTTCAGAGTGTGGGTGAAACCAAGCAAAGGCCAAGGAAAAATGGTTGCACTTCCCAAAGTGATGGCTTGTAGGGCTGTTGTAGGACAGCAATAGTAATGGGTGTTTCCTAGGGAGAGCTGGTGGATGAAAGGCTGGAAAAACTTGGCTGCCAAATTAAACTGTTTGCAGCAGATGAGGTGGGCAAGACCTTTGTTTTGCAGGAGTTGCTCTTGTGCACGTGAGAGAGACGTCCTGAGCTTCCTGTGCACTTGGGGATGGGGAGGGAGAGAGCACCCCAGCCTGCTGAAGAAATTCAGTGGAGAGTACAGCACATGGCTCACTTAGTTTATTAAAGCTTTAAGATAAAGGATCAAACTCCAATTTAACTTTAAAATGGGATTCTCAAGAACTATTGGGGTTGGACTTATCAAGTGATGCTGCATAATTCATTGCTAATTTCTATCACATCATTTAAACATAAAAAAAAGCTATCAGAGGGTCAGGCCAGGAAAGTTAGCTGTCTGACAGCAACCTTCTCCTTGACTTGCCCTCTCTCACACCAGCCATGCTTCCTGACTGCATCCAGCAGGCAAGGCAGAGCCCAGCAGAGCTGCAGGAGGGGAGAGGGGTGCAGGCGTGTTTTGTGGTATAGCTTAAGCAGAGAGATGGTGGGAGGCTTGAAAATGATGGTATGCTTAATCTCAGCCATATGTCCTGCAGAGCAGAGAGCTGGGGTGCTGTGGTGTTGTCCAGAGAGATATAAAATACAGCCAGCATTAGCACATTATGGCAAAAACACAGCCCTTGGTGCTGGCCGCCTGCTGCTTCCCGTGGGGGCTGTAACTGATGGAGCCTTCTTGCAAGGAAACTTCATAAAACATATATTTTATTGCTTTGCTTTCAGGGCCTTGATACTTTGGGAGTTAGCACTTCTCCTCAGACCCAGTGACGCTCAGACTGTGTTTTTCTCACAGTGAAATGGCTTTCAGAGGCGGTCAATAATTCTTCAATCCAGACTTTTGAAGCGTTACCAACGTGGTTCACAATAATGGTTTCTTTTTCTTAAACTTTGCTTGTCCTTGGGAAATCCACACAGAAAGTTGTTTTGTGTGTCTGGGAGCATCCCATAAACTAAGCTGATGTGTGTCTGTGTGTGTTGTGCTGATGCTGTTGGTTGTTTTTGGAGGTGAGGACAGCAAGAGGGAACAGAGGAAAATATTTGATTGCAGTGTTAAGTGTCTGTTCCTGACTCATTTAATAGAAGTTAATTTAGATTCACCGTGTTTTAACTTTAAAAAAAAATTAGCTGCACTTGACATGTTAAAAATAGTATTTCTAATTGCAATAGCATCTGGCAAAAATCCTGGTTTTATAAGTAAAGTCAGACTTACTCCTACGCTGTAGGTGAGGTTGAGTCATGGAGGTAACAGGTTTTTAGTTGAGATGATAGTAATACACTTTTGTGTCTGCCAAGTCCCCTCAGTGAATGCTGAGGCCTGAGGTCACGTGCCATGGGTGGTACAGAGCATTCAGAGCTCTGGGTAAAGGCTTGGGATTTGTATGTGAAAATAACTCAGCCATGTGTACCACAACACCAGGTGATTTGATGACCAGGCTTATTCCACTTGGATTTTAATGCTCTACAAGGTTCAGTGTGTTTTCTCCTCCTGGATGAGCCCTGGTGTGTGGCAAGAAGCCTCAGTAAGCCTGTATGTAATTTGCATAGGTGTTTTTTGTTTTCTCTGCAGTCTTCTGAAAAAAAAAGAATTTAAGTCCTTCTTTTCACAGTCCTCAGGGGTATTCCCAGAAGTTTTCCTCTGTCCTGTTGCTAGGAATTTACCAGGAGAGCCCTCAAAGCAGCCCTTTCCCTACCCATTGCAATTGCATCCATTTGCTGGGTGCTGTGCTCTGTCCCTTCCCAGTCAGGAGTGCTGGGACCCCGACCAGCAGCAGCAAGGTTTAAAATAGAATGGTTTGGGTTGGAAAGGACATTAAAGATCATTTCAACCCCCCCTGCAGGGCCACCTTCCACTATCCCAGGTTGCTCGGAGTCCGGGCCTGGCCTGGAACACTTCCAGGGATGGGGCAGCCGCAGCTTCTCTGGGCACCCTGTGCCAGTGCATCACCCTCAGAAGGAAACATTTCCTTCCCAGTTTATAATCTTTTATGGGCTCTGCTGCTCTAAACCCTGACCACTGGGTTTCCTTACGCTCCCTGGGCTGCTCCAGCTGCTGAGCCTCTCTAGCTGTGACAACAAGGAGCAAAGCACTGATGCTGCTCCAGAAGTAGCCTCTCTGCCCCATGCTCCTGGCTTCTCTCTCTTCACCAGACCCACAGCACTGGCCAGGAACTCAGTCCTCAGCTCTCAGGTTGCTCTTCCCAATCTCATTTGAGCCCCGCTAAATCCACAGAGTACTTCCTGAGAAGGAAATCTCTACTGGTATTTATGAAACTTTGTTTTCATAAACTGCTGGTTGTTCAATAGGGCATAAAACAGCCAGTATGAGACAGTTATTTACTCTACAAAATCATTCTGCTCCCTAGCTGCAATTTTACACAGCACTTGCTGCATTTCATTTAGTCCTCTAAGAAATGTGACACAGTAGATTAACTATTGATAGCAAAATACGGAGTTTCCTGTATGACTGTCACTTAACCTTCCCCCATCCTCTCCCTTTTAACCCCAGATGATCAAGTAGTGCCAAATCCCATTGCTCCTGTGATGAAATAGGTGCTGAAATACTTCAGTGGAGAGAAATTTTAAAAGGATGTTTTAGACATTTCTGATGTTTTCTGTCTCCTCAAAGCTGGTATCAAACTACTGATGGCTGAAATTACTGCGAAGTATTTTGTTAAGCCTAGGTAGTAGCATCTCCCTTGGTGACTAGTCAGCATCCAGCACCTTCAGCACAGAGAATTATTGCCATTGTCAACATAAATTACCATGTATTAAGTAAATAATACATAATTAATGTCATGGCAAATACTTTATTGTGCAGCTGATCAGGAAATACTTTTTAAAAAAATGAAAGTAAATAGGTTGAGAAAACCTATCAGAAGATCTGACTTTTTGTTTTAATTAATTTATTTTAGCTCAGAAAACAATCAATGAGAAGAAGAAAACCATTTGAGCAAATCCCTGTTTGTTTTTGCGCAGGGTGGAAGTCCCCTCTTATCCCCCAGCATCAGTGTTTGCCCTGTGGTCTGTGCCCCATGCCAAGGATGATGCAAAGTAGGTGGTGTGGGAGCTTGTGGCAGCCTGGGCTCACTGGACAGTGTGGAGGCACTTTGTCCCACTGGCCATTGCATTGTCCCACCATCCACATCAGGGTGCAATGGGGAACACCTCCTTGAAAAAGATACCCAAAAATGAGTGCTGGGGTGGGATGCAGACCTCCTTGAGATTTTCAAATTGCCACAAAGGTGGCCAAGGTACTGTGGCTAAATACCTTCCTGCATAGAAAATCACTTCTATTAAAGAGCTCTTTATCCATAGCAAGAGCCAGAGGCCAGAAGCTGAATAACCTGGGCCTGATTTCCTTGCATGGCTGTGCTTTAACTCTCAGTACCAAAAGTGCAGCAAAACAGAGAAGAGAAGAATACTGATGCAGCCTCAGAGCTGCCAGGGTGCTTCTGATTTTTCTGCAGGGTTTCCTCTTTGTGCTTTGAAGGAGATAAAACTCAATTTTATGTGGTGGGTCCTGGGACAGGTGGTGTTTGCAGAGCCCCTGATGCAGCAGATGCTTGCAGAGGTGGAAACAAAGCAATGGCAAGGAGGGATTAGCAGTGGGCTCCAGAAGGAGGATTCATGAATTGTGTGTTTTGTAAAGGGCTAGAAGAGTTCCCTTGCCAAGGTTCTGCTGTACGTGGGAAGCTGCAGGTAACAACAGGAGCATTGCAGCCTTGCACCAGGTCACGTGCAAGGGGTGCTTCTGACATTCTAAGTTGTTTTCAGACATGGTTTGTGCAGAGCTGGTGTCACAGGGGAGGCTGATTGCAGGGTACAGTGGTTGGAAATGCATCTGTCTGCTTGCACAGCCGCTCTGCCTCCCTAGTTGAATAAGGTTTTGCAACTTTAAATAACAGTCCTCTGGAAGTCTCAGCATTGTCAAGGTGTGATTTCACCCCAGTGCCCTCACTGCCAATTCTAGTGAGAGCAGTGTAATCCCAATGGAGGAAGCATCTGAGAACAAACAAGTTACCACTCAGTCTCAGTGGAGCACTTCACTTGTAAAACATTTTTTACCAAGAGTGATACAAAATAAATCAAGAAATGGGCCAATCTTCTGTGCCAGCTGACTTTTGAAGTGGTATTGAAGTAAAAGCTCTGTACTTGTAAGCTGAGCAAAATCGCTAGCAATTACTGCGACACAATGATTTTGGTTTCTTTCCAGTGCTTTTTTTAGGGGATCGAACAATGTTTTTTAGAATAGGATACATTCACAGTGATTAAGCGAAACCTGGGATTTGTAGCTTCCTTGTTGCTCATGGGAGAAGCTTTCCTAGGCCTTTTGGCTTGGGAACAGGAAGGACACAGCCTGTTCTATGTCAGGCTGCCTCTGTACATGATTTGACCCCATGCTGGAAAAAGGATGCTCCCGACGGAGCAGGAAAGTTTCCTCTGAAATTTTGAGGCCAACCGTTTTGATATGCACATCTCTTTGGTGGTGGCTGCTTGTGTGCAGGAGTCTGAGTGCAACTCAGACAAGTTTATGAGAAGCAGCCTTAAGTAAATATATAAATAAATAGTATTTATATAAATAAACAGTGGGCAATGCCTTCAGAGAAGAAATTTTTCAAAAATTGAAGTTTTTTACCATGGTTGGTTCAACCTATTTATTTGGAGGGCTGTAGTCCTGGCTTAGCAGGGGAGTGATTGCACATGTGGGATGTCGGCGTTCGTGTGCCAGTCCTGCTGCCATCTGTCCCACACAGAGCTCAGCTGGGAATTCTGAGGTGAGGGGACCTCAGGGTCCCTGAATTATCCTTATCAACTCATTTCTCACAAGTCTACAGCTACCAGTTTTAATCTGCTGTAACTAAGAAAACATTGGTGGTGCAAAGGTTGGGAGATGACAGTGTTTATGTTATGTGCATTTTTACATTTGATCTAATGGTCTGTCTTGGGCTGTGGCTCACCATCAGGGTCGAGTTAGATGAGTATAAATATAATCCCAAACCCTTGCACAATCACCCCAATAGCTGTGCACCCTTAGCTGTCTGCAGCTCATGTTGACACAAGCCAATGTGGGAGCATTTGAGATCACACAAGTGATTCAAGCACTAACTGGACTAGAAAATTTGGAACTATTTTCAAGGCAGGAAGATCAAAATTTTAATTTCTGGTTTTTAGGGACCTTGCTTCCTCTTTAGAGGGCCAAGTGTAATTTCAGGTTTTATTTGACCTTTTAGCTTGGAGAAAGGCAACCTCTATACATGATGCATGAGCTCAGGTCTTTGAAATGTGGGAGAAATGACTTGTTCATTGAACATGCAAACAAATTACTTGATCCAGCCTGGAATTTAAACTGACATTAAGCTCTGAGAACATCTATATTTAATTACATTTAAGGGCCAGAAAACAATATATAACATTAAAATGGTGTAATTAAAAGTGAAGTCCTTCCTATGGAAGGAGTTTATTGCCATAAAACCCTGGCTTTCTGCTCTGTAGAGATGCAAAGAAGTGTTAACTAAAGGAAATCATCTTTAGCAGTGGTTTTGTGGTTGTGTTTTGGGAGTGGCTTTGGGTCTCAATGTAAGCTTCTGCAAGAGGTGCTTTGGAAATGTATAGCAGGGATAGCCTGTCCCCCTGGCATGGGGTTTTTGCCTGGGTAGCATTTCTCCCATGAGCACCAGTGGCAGGTGGGCAGTGGCTCTCCTGGGGCAGCTTTCCCCTCTTCACCTTCAGCTCCTTCAGAGCAATGATGCAGAACACTGACCCTGAATGCTTCTCGCCAAATGTTTAATGTTCTTCCCATCCTGCTTTTATTAGTGCACATAATCTCAGGCAGGGATGTGCAGTGACTGAGGGAGGAGTAAAATGGTTTTCCACTTTTTTGTCATTTGAGGAGTTCCCAGGGGATGGAGACTTCTAAAATAAATATATACTTGCATAATTAATTTTAGCAGTCCTGGCCAAGACATGTTACTTCGCTTTTGGTTTTACAGTTCTTCTTTTGGCAGCCACATTTTGTCCCCCTCTGCCCCAAAACATTGCCATTCCAGGCAGGAAATTGGACTCCACCTTGGCAGTTTGCCATCTGCTGTCGGAGGTGGCAACATAAAAAATTATGGATGCAATCTAGTGGTAGCCCTTTGCAAAACTGACTGTAAAATGCTGAACTGTAAAACCCTTTCCTCCTTTCAGAAGCAAGGCCAGGGTTATTAAATACAAAATATTGCACATTAAAACAGCATTAATCAGCTTGACTGGAAAAAAATATCTCTTAAGAATCTTGCAAACTCCAAATGGACGCTAAGGTTTGTAGCTTTGTCCTTGACTTGCTCTGTTTCACTGTGTGCACAGTTTCTCCAGTTTCTCAAGATCTCTGCAAAAGCAAACTCTCGACTGAGAAAAACAGACAAATTGGAACGTGTTCAGGCTATTAAAAATTAGCTTAGACTACAGTATTCAGTGACTTTTAATAATTCTTACTATTCAAATTTTTTGTAATACTTTTTCCTGGCCTTATGGCATACAAAGTTTATGTTTCTGCAGAAACTGATTTTACACAGGAAAATGAGTGTGGGCTCTGTCCTGTGCCCAAACTGAGTGACAGTTGTTTCAGCCCATGGTTCATTCTAGGGAGATGTGGCATTCTACAGAGGCTGTAGAGATGGCAAAGTAACTGGTCTGTGTCAGAGGAACCTGCCTGTAAATTGGGAATATTGCACTGCTTGCAGTATTGAAGCGCCCTGCAGCTGCCTTTGGCTGGTGCTGTTCACGGTGCTTGGGCAGAGAATTGCACATCTGCGTTTCTGGGCTGTGGGTTCTGCATGCTGGCATGGGCTGCCTGCGGATGCATCAGTGTCTGCCTGGAGTCAGAGGATGTGGGAGGTTGGAAGGGATCTCTGGCCATCTTTTCAATCCTTTCCTTGTAGCAGAGCCAGCTTCACAGTCAAGTCAGGTGGCCTGCAGGAATTGCAAGGTGATTTCTGCTTTTGGTGCAAAAATCCGTGTGTGGACATGGATATATCCCTGCACTTGGACAAGTGACTTACCATATAACCTGTCATCAGAAAGAAATTATTTAAACCCTCCTGCTTAGAAATGGCCCTTGCTAAGGTAGGCAGGAACCACTTTAGGAAAACCAACTGCAGAATGTAAGACTCCTTAATCTTTGTGGAGCTTCAGGCAGAAATGTATTTTACGGGGAAGATGCGCATGGATGAGCGTTAAGTCTGCAATGCAAATCACGGTGGCACTGGAGGGTGTGTGAGGGATGGAAATGGCCAGGCTTTGCTCAGCTAATTCATGCTCTGGATAGGGTGAGCTGTTCCTATAAATACAGGGAGCTGAGTGCTTTAAGGACCAGTATATCAGCTGGCGTGGCACGGTTAACATTCGCATAGGCAATAAACACCATTTGCTGAAGATTTGTTCAGCAGTTCTCATCATCAAATCTACTTACTTTAAAAAATGTGATTGGTACCTTGGTGAATACATTGCTGGGGGAATGTGCCTTCATTCTCAAAGAAAGTAGAAGAAATATGAGATTCACTGGTATTTATCATTGCAATCCAGCAGTAAAAACAACATTTGGGGAAAAATGTGAGAAATGAGCATTAGCAAAATGTGTGTTTATGGTTTAACAGCTACTATAAAGGAATAATTCAAAATGTAGTTTGCTAATGGCTTTCAAGTATGGTCTTTATCCTGCTTTTGATTGCAAATAGTCAGATTTTCAACAAGGGGGTAGCAGAGGTTTAGTCTACTTCATTACTAGTTGGAAAGTACTTCAGCTCACTTTACAGTACAATATCTTTTTTGTTCAGGGGGTTTTTTTTTTGTCTCCTTGAATTCTGTGCAGTCACTCTTTTATAGTTTTTCTTGTACAGAATCAGCTTTGCTGTGTTCTGCTGACTTGTCTCAGGCTCTTTGGAAGAAGAGCCATGATGGTACAATGGGTACTTTGGGTGGGAGAGGAACTTTGCCTTTCCCTTCTCCTCCCTCTTTTGCTTGCAGGGACCATCAGGGCTGTTCCCTGTAATCAGGTACCTCCCCCTGACTTTCTTGTTCAGACTCATTAAAAACTGCAGCAGTAGTAAAAGAAGAAGAAGTTGCTGTTGAGTCTGGCATTGATTTTTTGATTTTCCCGTTGTTAGTAACTGTGTGCAATGACCCTTCGGGAGATGCTAAACCAGTGAATTCCCATCAGAAAGATGTCTGTTTTGAGGGCTGAATTACTTGAATTATTTAAATTATTTGAGGAATTTTTTTAAAAAACCCAAACAAAAAACAGTGCTCATTCTGAGCTCTTGCTCATAGTCACTTTCTTGTTAGCTGATATGAGCAAACATGTTGATTGAAGACACATTGGGCTACGTAGTGCCTGGCAGACATTTGAGCAAAATCCTTATACATTTTAATTTTTTTCGTCCCAAATGCTTCAAAATTTAGACAGTTTCTGTTATTTTACTTTTCAAGGTTGTAACAGCTTGGAGTGAAGTGCAATAACAATTTTGAAGGGTTTTTTCCATTTTAAACTGTGCAGACTTGAAGTGACACAGGCATGGAAATAATATTTATGTTGAAGGCACTGGATATAGTGCTGTAATTATGATAGATGTAAGATGTAATTAAGACAGATTTTGTCTTCTACGTTTTTGGGTCTGCTGCCATCCCACCTAAGGACGTTGGGGTGGTAGTTGATAGATGCTCTGTCAGATCCCTCTCTGAAGGTCTTCTAAGACCTTTCACCTTTTTAAAGACTGCTGAGTGAATAATTTTATGCAAACATATTAAGCTTAGTCCTCAGCATTTAAATTAAAACTTTAGGCATTAGAAAAGCTGAAATACCATTAGGTTAAGACTTTAGACCTTCAGATTTTTTTTCCCGATTTGATCCCACAAATCTCTCATGAACTTCAAGTTCTCTAGAAGCTCACAAGGTCCCATTGATTTTGCAAAGCTAAGCTTGTGCTTAAGTGCTTTGCAGGATCACAGCCAAACTTGGATCTTCTTTATTTGCTTATTCCAGGCCTGTGGGGGTCACATTTTCAAGCTTTTCCTTGTAATCAGGGAGTAGAAACAATTTATGTGTTTAACAGCAGTACGGATTCTGATTTCATATGATTACAGGAGCTCAGGTTGTCCAGTGTAATCAAATGTAAAGAGATAGTTCCTCACTGTATTTCTATCTGTTTATCCTGTACTTCCTATTTTATCTTTGAGATACGAGTCCACATATTTTCCTTAACTTTAAAAGAAGGAGGAAAAAAAACCAAACCAAACAACAAGAAAAAGAAATACAAATTCCAGACAGAATTTCTATGTAACAACCCCCAGTGTGTCTTTTCCTAAGGATGCACTGCAAAGGTACATTCCTCTTACTGCTCAAATGAGAATTGCTTTTTCTCCAACAGCCAGGTCAGTTTTAAGTAACTGCCCTACGAGTTTCCATCTAGCTGCTGGGCAGGAATGTGAGCCACAAAGGAGCAGTGAAAGCCACCTGAAATTTGCAGGAATAGATGGAAAGCAGTGGGCTCCATCAGGTTGGAGAAACTCCTCAGCTGTTTAAATGTATGCTCAAGTATTATAAAACTATGTTTTACAGAGTTCTTTTATTACGGTTATGTGAGGCTTGATCACATAAAGTTATATGGGCAACAGACTGGTGCTGGAATGAAGTTCTTATGGCTTTGTTTTGATTTCCACAAGGAGAAAGAAGGAATTTGAAATGCACCATGCAGCTGCAGATAGAAATCATGGTAAAAGCAGAGCAGACTTCGAATTCTGCTTGTCACAGGGTATAAATTACAGCTGTCTCATTTCTGGACGTTTTTGGGGTTTTTTGTATTTCCTTGGCTAGAGGACCTGTACCTTCAGGCCAAGTTTGCAAAACTTTCCTTGTCTCGTCTGCAATTCTTGTGTGAGCTTTACCTGAGTGAGGGCTGTAATTTGGAGCCCACTATTGTGAAAAATGGTGTAAATCCAGTCTCAAATATAACCAAATTCTATAAAGGAAAACTGGTGTGACAACTCCTGGTTCTTACTGGTATTATGAATGCAATTAAGCATGTTAAAAATGTGTTGCAAACACTGTATTGTTATGCTAATCAGGGTCTTTTTTGTTTCTCTCCTAATGTCTTTCACCTGCAATGATTGGAAACACTCGAAATGATTGGATATTTGGCATCTTCCTGTTTTCATCTTAACTCTTCTGGAAATTCCTGCTTGCAGGTAAGCTTATTGTATTACACAATGAATGCAGATTTACGTCTTTTGCCTAACCTGACTTTTACATTACATTTTGGAGAGGAAATAGTCAGCAGCTGAAATGGAACAGTCTGTGGTGTGTCCCATTCTGTCCCCGATGATTTAGGTATTAGTGCTGCAAAATACCAGCCAGGGTAAAACTGAATTTGATGGGACATGTGAATGTCAAACACAGCATAATATATTCAGGAACCTACCAAATGCAACCTCTTGGAAATTATTTTTTTGATGGTTCCTCTCTAGGAACTAAGATTTTACTTGCATTATTCTTCTTCAAGGAGCAAAATAAATTTCTAATCCTCCCGCTCCTAAGAATTACTCGAAGACAAGAATGTAAATGCTGCAAGCTGAAACCAAATACAAATAACCAAGCATGGATGTGTTTATGTAGCTGAAGGATTCTTGGGGTTTTTCTCAGGTTTTGAAGGCTTGATCCTGGACTGTCTCTGTTTGGTGGTTGTGAGTTGCTCTCCTGCACAGCCTTCACTCCTGGAAAGCTGCTACTATTAGCTGGACAGCATCCATGCTTAGGTGCAGCTCTCCCTTGCTGTTGGTGTGCATCCTCTGCAAGGCACTGGGATGGCTCAGCAGTTCTGGTGTGCTGGCTCTGGCACATACATGAGCAGCACCAGGCAAGGGGCAGGTTGGCTGGCATGGGATGAATGGGCATCCAACCCTGCACAAATTTACTCTTTCACCTGCTCACCTCCAGCTCCTTGCAAGCAGAGGACTGTGCTGAGCAGCAGCACCCAAGTGTGGTGGCTGCTTTCTCAGTACCAGCTCGGGGGGACTCTCCAGCCATGACCCCTTTCCTGATGCCCTGCTGTAGTTGCTCACCCTGCAGAGACAGTCAGGTCTGAGCAAACTATTTCTTTTTTTGAGTTTAGTATCTTGCCAACAGGCATAACAAAATCGTTGGCAATTCCTCTCAGGTCTGTCCGATGGGTCTTTTCCATTTCCATGATGCAGCAGGTTTTTGCGGCAGGACACAGATCGCTGTTCTTATTTTGTGGAAGGAGATTTAATTACAGTGCGAGTGAGCCACATCCATCATTTCCAGTTCAGAGCCCATCTAGAGCTTCTCTCTGTGTTTTGGGTATGTGGAGTCACAGGGTTGTTTTCACTGCATTTCCCTTGGGTTTGCCAAAACGATAGCTAATTAGGGCAGAAACAGGCCACCTTCCAGGCTGTTCCCTTGCGGGATTTTTTTTGGATGTCACCATGCACTTTCTCCAGCATTGCAGTGCTTTGTGCTCTTACCTCTATTTTTTTTGCAGTCAATGATGTAAACTTTGGGATTTGGAGCCTTAAATGAAAATGATAACGCATTGCTGGTTTTATTGAGCTGGAATAACTGATCTGGGAAACTGGACAGAAATAGCAAGGCGTGTGTGTGCTGGCTGAGAGTAAATGAGCAGGAACTGCTCTAGGCTGAGCAGGTTTGTGTTTGTGTTCAGTCTTCCTTCTTTCTCATGTTTTTGGGTTTTGTTTTATGACTATTAGGTGTTTTAAATCAGTCTCCCCAAGTGTGAAGCAAATAGACATCCCTGAAGCAATAAGCACTGAAGCTTTCATTTCATGTGCCTACTTCATTAGTGGTAGGAGGATCACTTTTTTGGGTAGCTCTGAGCCTTTTTCCTTTCAGGCCTGTGAGTTCATGCTGCAAAATGGGCACTCTGAGAGTCACTACTGTCTCGTGTGCTTCTGTCCCAAACACACCAGGTCTGGATTTCAGGCAGGTTTTAAGTGGGTGGAACTGGACACAGTGGTGTCCTGAGAGCCCAGGATTTGAATCCTGGCACCATTGAAAAGTGGCTGAGTAGCTACCTGAGCTTAGGGTGCAGCAAGTTCTCAAGAGACAGTTCGAAACCAGTGGGGATGCTTTGTTACCTGGTCTTCCATTTATTTTTCTAGGAGGTATCTGGAGTTTTTATTCCTATGACTGTGTAATTTTCCAGTATATTAAATCTTCTATTTTACGGCATCCCAGGGGCACGTAGCTGCTCCTGGGCTGTAACACCCACTGTGCCAGGCTGTGCTGCCAAGCAGTGAGCTAGCCATTGGCATGACTTTTAAAAATGCAGTGAGGACAATAAGGCAACTATTGCTTTAGCTATCCCTGTTGTACATGTGGTTGCATAAATGCACTAGATTATGATTATCTCTGCCTCATAATTAGCAATTTGCATAACTGCTTGCTGTGAACAAGAAGTCCCATCAGTGTTATGAAGGATTTATTTAGCTGTCTGAATATATTTTTGTTATCCAGTGCATAAAGAAAACAATCGAAATGGAAGCAGTCCCAAATGCTTGGTGTTATTTCTAACCCGCACGCATAATTAACAGGAGTACTAATTGTTCAGCACCAGAAACTCATTTGTTTCTCTATAGACTGGAAGAACATTAATTCTCAGAGTGCCTCTCTCTTTTTTTTCCCCTGTAGCCAGCGGTATCATAGGCTCTGCAGTCGGTTGTAACCAGATTATATTTGTTGTGTTTGTGGTGTAGCGCCTGTGATAGTCTTGTCTTTTCCCAAGGTTCTGTCTAAGCAGTGAAATGTATGTAAATGTATGTAGTCATGGCTGTGTTTCAAGACTCTCAACAATGGATCCTTGTATCTGCTGTTGTCATAAGGAGCGAGAGCTCAGCTGAGGCACCAGTAATACCTTGGCTACCTGCTTGTTGCCAGAGCATCCCTGCCTAGTGAGTGCCAAAAGATGAGGTGTGCTGTGCTATCTGGCTTCACCTGTTATCTGCTCCTATGCTCCAGATGATAAAATATACCTTTGGAAAAGAAAATTTGCATATCTGGGTTTGATTTTGGAAACTGGGGTGCAAAGTTGGTCATGTCCATGTGAAGGACTAGACTGACCTCATACAAAATTTTCATTTTATTTGCACTCATGTATGCTGGGAATCATGGGAGCTGGGAAATCCACCTCTGAGCAGCATTTCTTTCCAAAGTCATTTAAGTGTAAGTCTTGGGTGAGTTCTGTTTTGTGCCACATAGCCTGAGTTTGATGTACAGCTAGGTTAGTAANACTGGGGTGCAAAGTTGGTCATGTCCATGTGAAGGACTAGACTGACCTCATACAAAATTTTCATTTTATTTGCACTCATGTATGCTGGGAATCATGGGAGCTGGGAAATCCACCTCTGAGCAGCATTTCTTTCCAAAGTCATTTAAGTGTAAGTCTTGGGTGAGTTCTGTTTTGTGCCACATAGCCTGAGTTTGATGTAGTAGGATGGAGAAAAGGATAGGGTGGCAAAGAACTTAACTCTAGGAATTATCCTATCTTTGAATGTTCACTGAATCCTGAGCTGCAGTAGACTTTATTTGAGAATTTTAAAAAGTACATGGCCCCTCCTCAGGAAGCTGTTGGACCCTGACAAAAATACAAGTTCTGTTTTTACTGATCCTGAAATGAGGCAGCACATCTCACCATGTTCCTTTTTTTTGCCCAGCCTTATGCTGTAGGGTGGCATGGCCACTTTCTCCTTGGTGTTTAGGAAGGAGCACATCTTTCCCTGGTGTCAGCAAGTTTGCTGCCCACATCAGAAGGAGGTTTGCAGAGCCTGTGGTTGAGTCTTTGCAGCTAGGAGTTAGAAAAAAGATGAGCAGCTTAGAAAAGTGATTGCATGAGAAGGTCCTTTTAAGCTTCTGGTGGCAATCCTGAAATGTAAGGTCCTCTAAAGGTCTTTTCGTGTACTAAGCTGTAGCTTTTTCTGCATAAATAATGCTGTAGGAAAGTAACTTACTTGTGGAACATATGTTCTAACATGGTAACAAACATTTACAGTGTCTGAAAAAAGTATCTCACTGCTGCTGTGAGAGCCAGGAAGCACAGGCCACTGAAATCATGGGGCCCTCAATATGGGGTTGAAACTGTTCTTAAATAGTGGCCCTACTGCATGGTGGCTAAAAGGGCTAAACAGTGTCTTTAGAGAACTTGCTTGAAATGAGAATATTGTGTAGCCCAAGAGCCAAATTATTTAATATGCAATGAATGCAAAATCTCATTTAAAGAAGTGAATGTGCAGGCTTGCACCAACATAATTTACTTATTTTTATGAGTATCTTCCATGCACTGCTAATAAATATGAACTATTAACGGGTTTTTAATCTGATTCTTGTTTATTACAGGTTGAGTGTGAGGCTATAAATAATGCTTGCTTAGAGGCATGAAGGGTAAAGCTGTGTGAGTGGGTCCCTCAGACCTTCCTGGAGCTGGGCTGTGCAAGGCAGTGCCTATTTGCAATGCAGATGAGCCACCAACTCAATTCATCAGGCTGTTAGGATGATCTTCTGGAGTATTTGTACCACTCTTTCCNGCAAGCAGTGGAGCGGGTGCGATGACGTGGGCCGGGGCAAGCGGGATGGAAGGGGTTTGAAACAGGTATTTTGTGGCATTATCTGAGCTTCTCTTTTCACTGGTAACTTAGAAGTCAAACTGCTTATGAAAGGGGAGAGAGATCTTGGAGATACTTTTGCTGATGTTTCCCAATCTCCCTTACCTTCATTTATGTCTCCCACCTTTCCTCAGCCATCAGCTAACACAACTAATAGAAGTAATAAATGCTCATGTGAGGAGGAGAAGAGTTGAGCATAAATCATTAGAGGGAAAAGGGAAGACATCTTAAGAGCTTCTTAGCTCCTTTGGATTTTTTTTTTTTCCTTTTATGGAGCCATTTTCTCCTACAAGTTTGGGTTCCCATATGGATCTGTCTCTGGAGTGGATTGCAGGTTGAATAGGAACAAGAGAGAAGTTTTTTGTTGGAGTATTCTTTGTTTCCATCTGGGAGATCTTGACTCAAGAAAGGGAAGAAATTAGCAACTCTGGTATCCTGGAATAGCAATAGCTATTTTGGCAGGTGAGAAATTTGTGTGTGCTTCCTGCTGGAAATCTAGCTTTTATCAAGGAGAAGATATGAAATAGGAATTGCAGAGAGGCTTTGCATCCTTATTTCACATCCTCCTTCTCACCATTTGCTTCTTGTGTCCTGAGGGTGTGCAGGGCCAGGAGAGCTCTCCCAGCGTGTGCTGCACAGCCCTTCTTGCTACTGCAGCCTGGTAAGGGATGCAGCCCAAACCAATTTGTCCAGAAAAAAGAAAATGCAGAGAAAAGGCACCTCTAGGACTGCCTGTTGAGATGTGGCAGCACAGCTTCTCTTTGTAGCTGAAAGTTTTCTGATTGTTTTGTCTCAAGTGTTTACCTTCCCAATCTGTGGAAGCTCCCTGAGGAAAAGAAACGCTTTGTGATAAATAGCTTTGTCAACAGCCCAGTTTTCCTTCAAAAGTGTTCTGATGGAAACTTCGTAGGAACATGCACCTTTGGTCTTACTTGCCCTTTATTTGCACAAGCAGGTGTGATTTATTTTGCCCTTTGATGTATCATGCAACTCCCATTGAAAGCGACCATGGTTGTGAATAAGTTGTGCGAGCAACTCTTTGATGCTTCCCAAGATTTCGTTAATGAGTGGGAGCTACCCAGAGTCTCAGGGACTGCTTGATGAAATTATAGCTGGCAGAAATTAATTTATAAGCATCAGTCTAAAGTACACAATGACGTGGACATGTTCTGGATCTTGTGTAGCTGTGTTTGTTGGTGCATTGTGCTTTTCACACTGATTTCTGTTCTGTTACATGGTTGATAGTAGTTTAATTACAGAGAGGAGAGGTCGATGCCCTGGTTTGATGGAAGGGCAGAGAAGGTGCGTGTCCACTGAGCTCCATCTGAAGTTTGTATGGCAGTTCCATTAAAAGCTGCATGCTTACTTTACTGGA
>VZUA01076115.1:4599-26135 GCA_013401035.1 Horornis vulcanius | reverse complement strand
GATGTTTCATTTTCTTGTTCCGTTCATGTGTGCTGGTTTTGTCCCTGAAGGGAGGTTTGGTCGGATCATTTGGTACCTCTTGCTAGACCATGTCCCCTTGTCTTACCTTTGCAGCTAATTGGCTGAGTTTGATTTTTGACTCACCACTTGCCTTGGGTTGAAAGAGACATTCCAGAAAGTCACTTCTTAGAATTTGGTGTTAATTGAATAAAGTAACTTAAAAGTAGAGGATGTATAAGAAAACTAATTTGTTTCTTGCATTCTGCTTTGACAGGGAAAAGAAACATTGCTCACTGCTACACTCAAACCTGGTCATAGCTGGTTATCCCATCCATTGTATATGATCATACAATTTTTGCACCTTATTTTCATTCATAAACTGACAGTAGACCAAAAGCTGTCATCTTCTGTCTCTTCTTGTTCTGCTGCTCAACCCTGAATGGTCTGGTGATTAGTAGACCTACTTGAGTAAGTAGCTGGAGAAAATACTCTCCTTCCTCTGCAGATGGTTCCTAGGGTATCCTGATCCTGCTCCATCCAGCAGACCTGATGGCTGGGGGTGGTGAAGGGTGATCATTCCTATCACCCAAACTTAGGTCCTGGTCTGCTCAAGGACTGCAGAACAGACAAGGTGTACCCCAAGGCAGGGGCAGTGGGCATAAGGAGTGGTGAGCCCAAAGTCCCTCCTTCTTAGTTCATGTGCAATTTATCTATACAGATGTGCACCATTTTCTTGGCAAAGTGTTTTAACACAATTCTGAGAAAGATATGTTCCCCCCACCAATGCTGTCAACAGTGTTAAAGTAGCAACAAAGCAATATGCTTATCAAGTATCAAAGCCAGGGTAAATCAGCAATGCAGTGTTGATGGTAATTCATCAAATTAGTGAAATCACTATGTAAGGATTGATTAATTTGGCTACTAATTTGAAGTCTAAGGGGGTGACTCTCCTTCTGAGGCAGGTGGTCTTCTGGGATTTCCAGTAAGTCAATCAAATCTATAATTGCAAGCTGGCTAAATCATATGGAAAATAAATTATCATCTGACACTTCAGCCACTACAGCAGAACCAGCTGCACACATGTGGTGCAGGAGGGCTGGGAAGGACTCTCCAATACCTTTTGTTTTGTCACATAGTGTTTACTCACTAGCAGGATGAAAAGTCATCAGGGCTCAAGAGCAGAGGGCTGCTAATCTGTGGAGCACATTTGAAGCTGTGGTCTGTCCCTCATCTGTGATTGCCGTTGGCCTGTCGGTGTGTTCCCAGGGATTGTGAATGTGTTTGGTTTAATGAGAGGGAACTAAAAGGCCTGCTGCATTTTTAGATGTGTTTGCATGGCTCAGAATGTTGGATGCAGGCTTTTTTAATGTTGCTGAGGGAAGTCTTGCAGATTTCAACTGCGTGCAATGGTTTGATCACATTGCTTTCAGGATACGGTGAGAGGTTGCAGAGGATACTGTAGCTCAATCCACCTCTAAAAGAAACCAGGGTGTGAAGGGATTTTCTGGAAGCTAGGGATGTTGGTGGACTCCTCCTCCTTGCTGGTTCTGTGACTCCAGCCCTGTTCAGGCACCTCACCTCAGTATGTTATGCTGCAGGCCTGGCCAGGGCTGGGTTTCTGAAGTGCCCAGCCAGCAAAAACCACCAGTCCCTGGAGAGCTGATCTCACCCAAATGGCCATTGCCAGGAAAGCTCCAGATGAAAGGCTGAGAATTGCTTTCTCTAATGGCTTTTTATCCAGCAAAATGTTTTGTTGCCTTATTTATGACTTCTGTAACATGGGAGCCTGGAATGAAAAGGCTGAACTCTTCCTTTTATTTTTTTGTCTGCAGACTCCCTCTCACTCCTGCAGATTTGCAAGTTCTTTAGCGGGATAAAAGTTGTGGCTGAGACTGGCCTTCCCCTGAGTTGTTTCATTATGCTGTTGACATGAACACTAAATCCTGCTTTCCTTTGCTGCGTGCTGAAGGTCACCGCTGCAGTATGATCATAATGAGCCTCATAAGCCAGCGTCTCATCTCATCAGAGCTCTCTGTGGATTGCCCAAAAAACCCCAACCATTTATTCTTTAACCTTATCAGTCTACAGATGCCAAAGGCATCATATGAGCTGGAGTATTGTAGCTCATCGATGTTGGATGATGCTTTGATCTTATGGGACTTGGGGGCTAGCAGAAGGAATTAGGCAGTGGAATAAAAGTAGACAATGTTTCAGGTAGTAAATGCAAGACTCAGCATTAGAGTGCCCACACTGAAAGTAATGGTCCTTGTGCTGTGTATCCTACAATCTGGCAGGAAGAGGTGGTTGTGCAAGCCAATTCTGATTTTTGGCTACACACAGTCTGTGAGAGGTGTATGGAGGAGTCCTTCAGCAGGATGCAGGCCCTGAAACAGAGGGAGAAGTTGGAAATGAGCCATTTAAATAAATGCACCTGCAGCTTCCCCACCCTCTCTCTGATCATAGTTTTCCAGTTAAACACCTGCACATTTACAGCCCATTAATATAATAATTTCATGCTCCACTGACTACCCTGTCTAATAGAAATGTGGAGGGATAGTCTGGGAATACCCAAACAATGTTCTTTTGAGTGGGTCTGTTGTAGCACAGATCGACATCAATAAGTTACGTTGTCACTTAGATCGTGTAAGTTCAGTTAAATTAAAAATATGAAGAGAGGGAAGAAAAATCACACAACTTTTGGAACAAAGCAACTGAGAGAAAATGTTTACCAGAGCCTTTATTATAAGCTATACAAAATACATAGGTCAGCATCTATCTATCTTTGGGTGTAAATATGTTTCTTGGGGAAGTGAAAATGCCTTATTGGTGTGGCATGTCTGATGTATGTTCCCATGCACACTGCCAGCTGCACCATGGGCTGAGGTCTCTAATGGACATCTGGGTGCCTCTCTGGATGGACACAGGAATTTTGGCTTTCTGTGCATTTTATTGCTTGGGTCATGGCTGCACCATACCCTGAGTGTGCAGATAAAGAGCTCAGGGACTCAGTAGGGTCAGCAGCTCTGGGCATTCACTTTTCTGACACAGCTTCTTTCTCCAGTCCTTGTTGCTCCTACATATCCTCCCTCTGCTTGTAGAATGAGACTGAGCTGATGAAACACAGACTGTCTCTCTCATACCTGCTTCTCTGCCAGGTGTCACAGTCTCAGCCTGCAAGTTCACTTCTGTTAAACATGATTACTTCTGAGTCAGTCTCGGTTCAGCAGGAAGGGAGTTCATCTCCTCCATCTTTCAGATGTCTGAAAATTATGTGGAATTTTAGGCCTGTTGGAGTGAGGCCACCATGGCAGAAAAGAGAGGAGGAATGGGGTTGTCTAAAGGCTAATTCCCTTCTCCCTCCTGCTTGTCTTCAAGCAATAAGCCTGGGAGACTGCCCTGCTGAACAGGGAAGTGCTAGGGAAGGAGGGGAGCATCCCACACTCTGGTCCAGGTCAGAAGCTTCTGAAAGCTCCTGCCCTACCTGGTGGTCTGGTCTGGTGCTCTGTTCTTGGTCAGGCTGGCTGTGACATGATGTGCTTGCAAAGTTCTGCCTTGTGTGACCCCAGGAGAGTTAATTCACTCCCCCTTAGCCACCTGCAGGAGGGTGGATAGCACGAGCTGTCATTAGAGTGTGGGAATTTTCCTTTGAATTTGTCAGCTGAAACGAGGATCTGGGGCTGTATTTAGAGCCATATTTGCTGCTCAGCACAGTGAAGAAGAGATTGCTGTAAGAGACAAGTAAAGGTGCTCATCTGTGATCCAGACAGTGTGTGACAGCTGATTCAGCTCGGACTGGGCAGCCGAGCATGCCACACGCAGTGGGTTTGTGTATCCTGCTCCTATCCCTGTTACAAACTGTCCTGGGCAAGAGCTGCTTGCTGACAGTGCAAACACCCCTGGGGGAGGGAGGGAGGCAGCTGCAGAGCCCGTGCTGTGCCAACGCCAATTATCCAGACGTGGTTTATCAGCAGGAGGCACTTCCCAAAGCATGGGAGCAAGGAAATTTGCAAACTCCAAAAGTTGCCCTGTTATTAGGTTTTGCTTTATTTTAGAGCTGTATTTGCCTCACTAAGAGATCCAAGTTTCCTCCTGTGTGCTCCTCCTGTTCAAGGCAGACTCTCCTGCACCTTTGCCATCCTCAGCGTAGTGAGAGGTGTCTTAAAAACTGCAAAGAGCAGAAGTTCCTCCTCTTCCCTGGGCAATCTGTCAGTGTCCTGATTAGTGGTATGCCTGCCCACGGACATCATTCCATGCTGTGTTTTGCTTGCAGCTCACTCCTCTTAACGTCCCTGATCAGTGAGCAGAGAACTAAGTCAAAATCTGACTGCAAAATAAGGGCATGGCATTATTCCTCCACTGCTCACTGGAGCCCTTGGAAGTATTTAGTACGGTTTTTACATTTATAGCTAAGGTTGGCTCCACTGTGGGTATATATTCCTTCTGTACATATATAGATTCATGTTCTTTGACGCTAACTTGCCCAGTTCTTTTATGATGTAGCTAATTTGTTCCATGATTTCATGCTGCAGAGCAGTACACAAATCTGCATGTTGTGATCTGTTTAGCACTCAAGTGTGTTCCCCCTTTGTTTTCCTTTGCATCTACTACTTTTAATTGTCATCTGGACAAAATGGAAGTTTTATATTGGGTTAATAATTGCTGGTGCACTGGTTCTGGAGCAATGCTTACAGTACCTGTGATGCCTTCTGGATGGGAAAGTGGCTGCCAGCAGCCCCCTCCAGCCAGCATCACGCACTCTTTCAGCTACATAATGCACAGCCAGGCTTTGAGTTGCGACCAGAAGAGAAATGTTAAGGCAGGCAGAGGTGTAAAATCAGCTGAGGTTTGGTCCTGAGTTTTTGCAGGCATCTAGTAAGAGTAAAGGGACTACTTCTATCATTTGGTCTTTGAAAGAAGAATGGGCTGACACAAACCAGCAGGCAGTTTTCTGGCCACATGCTGCTTAATAACACATTCAGTATTGATTAACTGTAATTTTAAGCCTGTTTGGACAATTCAGCCACTTGACTGAGGGGTTGGAACACAGTGGAAGAAATGTTAATAAGTGTAGCTCCCCATTTGATCATGAGTTTAAATTTTAAAATCCTTCGTGTATGAATTGAGTTATTGTATTCCCAGGGAGAAGCCAGTTTGATTTATGACCTTTTGATGTCCCAAATACAATTAGCACTCCATCAGTATGCAGATACTATCACGGGGTCCAATGACTTGAATGACTTCCAGTTACCCCTCTATCGGCAAGAGGTGTCAGAGCTAATGAAATTCTCTCCAAAAATTATTGATTCATTAGACAACACGATCCTTTGGCTGTCCTTTGCCCAGTGAACTGTCAGGAAAAATGCATCTTCGGATGTCAAAATGTTCCTCCTGTTCCTTGTCACAGTTCTTTCTCTTCTCTGGGGTCGCTCACATCATACACTGCTCATAGTAATACACTGGGGCCTTCTGAGCACCCAAAAAGCATGACCCAACCCTCTGACCAGGGTTGTGCAGTGCAGATCTGCCTGGCAGAACAGATGCAGTTTCCTGAGCTGAGGTACTCACACAGCCAAAATCCAGGCTGAAAGATAGCAAGTACATCTTGGAGGATGTGAGGTAAAGGAGGTAGATATGATGATTTGCAGAAAACCTGGTAATTCCTGTGTTTGACTTGGCACCAGGGATATTCTTAACAGATTAGTGACAGCCAGAGCCCCACAAAAATATCTTTGAGAAACTCTTAGTGACAGCATCCTAACCTTATGTAAATAAACCTCTTTCCCCTGCTCCTGCAGTATGTTAAGACGCTGTTAATGCTCTTTTATAACGTGTGAGGGAGTTACAGAAGACAGAGCCATAGTGCTTAGCCAGAACCTAACAGAACTTCAGGTTTCTGGTTTCCTTTCTTCATGGATGCACTTTGTGCTGTTTTCCCTTCATTTAATTGCCATGATGATAGCTGCAATGTTTCCAGATGCTTTTTTAATTTATTTCCTTTCCCAACAACCGCTGGAATGGCAGGAAATGCTAAAATAGCAGCAGACAACCAGGGTGCTGCACAGCTGAGGCCAGGCTCAGTGACAGCTTGTGCCTGCTCGTGTAGCACGGAAGTCTTTACTCACCCAGTATCCGGAGCAAATGAAATTTGATGAGCCTTCTGCCTTTTCTGAGGGGGAGCTGGGCGATTGTTTTTTTGCCCTCTTCACACTGCCAGCTCTGTGCACCAATTAATCCATGCTAAAAGGACTTACAATGAGCTTGTTATTCTGTGGGCTTGTGAAGTGGCGGCTCGCCAGATTTGAGCTCGTTTCAGATGTTTAATAGATAGAAAGTTGATCACTTGGCAGCTGAACTCACACCCTGGAGACTCTCCCAAGGCTCTGAAACACTCTGGGATCCAGCAGTTTGGGAAAGGCCAGGTATTTATGAGATAGAATAACTTTTAGCCTAACTAAAAACAGACACCTGGATACCTGTCTGAGCTTCATATTATTTGAACTCTGTCGTGGATACCCCTTTATTGATGCAGTGCTGTCCTGTTTCATCTTCCCATCAATACAGGCAGTGATAAGCAAATAGAAAGATAATCACTAGCAGATTAGCTGTTGCTTTGGAAGATTATGCTTCAAAGTTATGCAAATTTTGCTCTCTTCGTTGAATCCAGCACGCACATAGAACTAAATTTTCTTGGTTTATTTGCCTTGTTTGTAATAAATAAACACAAGCTGAAAAACATAACTGGAGCCTATAAATATGGATTTGTTTGAGGCAATATGCTTCTCAGGCAAACTTAGAAGGATCCTTGCCAGCAGTTTATGAGGAAAAGCTGTGTGTGATCCCAGGAGAATATTTTGCCATCAACATCACATGACACCTTAAAGGACAGAAGGAAGTCTTGGCTAAGGGCAGCAGCAACCTAGGCACAGGGAAATTCTGTTGTTTTGCAGCTTTGGGATGCCTCTTTTTTAACCAAATTAGTACAAAAATAAGGACATCCAAAGTATCAGTGTTTGGGGACTGGGATAGAGGTCACAGTTTGTACAGAGATCATCAAAGCAGGCTTGCTGCAAATGCTTGCTGTATAAAGCTTAAGGAGGGACTGTCCAGGGGAGGAATATGGGCAAAAAATTGCCTGCAACTTTGCCGACTGCAGAGTCCATCGATGATTGCAGATGCTGTGCAAAATAGTCTGTTCCAGTGTTCTGAGTGTTGTGCCAGAAATCAGCAAGACAGCAGCAACAGTAATGAAATTCTGTGGTTGAAAGCAGCAGAGGGAAGAGTAGTTTGTGCTGGGTGTCATTTTTTCTTCCAGGTTACTATTTTTTGAGTCTTCTGGACTCAACTGTGCTTTGGTGGACCTAGGCAGTTTGAGCATGGGCTAAGTCAGGCTTTTGCAAACTTGGCAGGCAGAGGTGCTTTTGTTTCATCAGTTGTTGCAGAGCCTGTAGATAGCCCAGGAAATGGGTGAAATTCATCAAAATTCAGTGTTCATATTGCTGCCTTTTCCTAAATCCTTTCACAAGCCCTGGAGTATCTGATCTGAGCCCTGTTCCTTTCTCTTCAGTTTGTGTCTCTGCATTTTGTCTAGAGGAAACCTTAGATGGTGATGACAAAAAGCCACAAAAGAAATGTGGAAAGGGCATTAGTTTTACAGGAGAGCTTATACCTGCTTTTACTCTTTGTGATGTGCTGCTCAGGGAACAGAGTTTTAGGGAGCTTGACGTTCCCTCACTAAAACACATTTGATCCCACAGTGCTGTCAGAGAAGCAGAACCCACTTGCAGCTGTCCCTGGTTAAATGAGGGATAAAGCTGAATCCTGATGTTTCGGAGCCCCAAGTAGAGTGTTGGACTCTGGCAATGCTCTGCAGTCCCCCGCCACAGTGGAATTCTCTTCAGTGGCCCCATATCTGCTGCAGCAGCATGTGGAGAGATGCCCAGCTCTGGCTCCTGCATCATTCCACCTTCCAGCACAGGAAGGTGACAAGGTGTGACTGCTGTGGGCTGTTCTCTGACAGCAGATGAACACATTGGTGCATAAATGCCCGTCTCACACCTCAATGTTCAAATCAGCATCACAGCAGAGGAGAGGTCCAGATGCCCTGCAGGATTAACCAGGATTTAAACGTGTTTGGGTTTTTTTTCCATCCCGGGCATGCAGTAGGTTTTGCGTTACTTGTTGGAAAAGCCTGCATGTGCCACTCGGATCCCTCTCCTGCCTCTTCAGCCTATTTTGGGATGGGCTATTTTTGGATTGCAGCGCAGGTGACGTGCCTGGGAAAAGCAGCATCGCTAACGACGGCTGCGGCGCTGCTGGGAGGATGACACCTTGCTGTTCCTCTGAAGTGAAGGGTTTAAATGAGTCACTGCCTTGTGATTTATTGGAAAGTTTCGGTTGTCATGCTGGTTCTCAGCAGTTGACACAGAGAAAGAGAAAAAAGTCCACCCCACAACAAAGCCCTGCTAGGGAAGAAAACTGGATGGCATTTTCTATCCATTGCAACTTTTGATATAGGATGGGGTTATTGTTACACTAGTCTAAATAAAAAAATATAATGTAGTTACAACTGTTGATATGTTTGCTCTCAAAAATGCTAATGTTAGGTAATTGCTCTTTTTTTTGCACATGTATCCTGCCTATCAAGTGAGATCCAGCCCTAGAGCATTTGATTAGTACCTTCAGTGTTCAGCTCAGTTAAATCTCCTGGTTGAGAGCTGTTACTAAAAACACTTAAAAAGTTATGTCTTGTTATAAATGATCTAAAGCCTGTTATTTAGCTGTGATTGGTATGATGTGTGTGCAGAACAGAACTTGCTTTGTTTATTGAAGCTTTTATTTCCCTAAATACTGCAACTGGATTAATGTCCCAGGTCCCACACCCTGCCATAGAGGAGGCTGTCCTGTTTATTGGCCATATCTTGGTGGTTTGTTAAAAGCAGAAATTAAGCTGTTTTCAGTCACATTCCCCTAAGTTGTCTCAGGTTAAGTGAGGCTTGCAAATGATGTGCTGGAATTGAATCCCAATTACGTTAATAAGGAGAAAGCAATTGGAAAGTTGCACGTGGGTCTGTGCTGGGGCACTGAGGTTGTTGTGTCAGCAGCAGGCACAGGGCTGAGGTTTCAAGAGCCCTTGAGCTTGCAGAGCTGCTCCTGTTAGTGCGCGCAGGAAAGTTTGTCCCTTTGCTTTATTCTGAGACAACACAAGAAACATGAAATGAAATAGAAATATGAAATAGAATAGAAAAGCAGGAGCTGTCCTGATACTGCCTTAACATGGTATTGAAGACCATATCCCCATGGTGTAAGGATGGCAACATACTGCAGCAGAAGAAATCTTAGAATAGAAGGAATATTTGTAAACCTGTGCTTGGTGTGAGTTCAGCCACCCTCTTGCCATCCATCCCTTCCTCCCTGAAATCCAGAGCTACTCCCCTCAAATGAATCCATCAATGTGGCTCGAGCTGTTTTGGCTGCAAGACCAAAGCCTGGAGAGCATATGTTTCCCAGAGTAATTCAGAGAACCTATAATGTATAGTGTTCACAACTGGTCTCTAGTTGTGAATTTTTAATTATGCCAGATCATTTTCAGTAAATGGGACTTCAGGCTCAATTAGGGCTGTCAGATCCAATTTTTCATTCACCTACTATTGAACTCATCCTATGTTGTTTGCAATAATTGCCAAATCCACAGGAAAGATGAGACTTGCAAAAAAGGAGTGTCTGTGGCGTTTCCCATTCTCACAACCTCCTTCAGCAGAGTCATAGGAGCACTGGATACAAGGGAAAGTAATGTGCTTGGAGAGATGTTTAGACTGTTGAGAAGTATTTTTGCCTGAAATAGTAAGAATACTAAGTCTTTTGTATATATCAAGGCAGCTTGGCTTACCAAGTCCAAGAACTTGCATCTTAGAAAAATCAGATCATTTCCTCTAGTGTGAGTGTAGTTTTGTGGGGCACTGGTCTGTTGTGGGGTCTTGGCATGGAATGCCAAACCTGTACCTAAGATGTGATTGTCTGGGTGGAAGGGCTTGACTGGCAAGCTTGCAAGGAGCTTGCACTGGTACTGGGGTGCTGGGTACAGTGCTGCTTCCCCTGCTCCTCCTGAGCCCCAGTCCCACCCTGGCGCTGCCCCACTGCTCTGGTAACTTCACTCTTGTGTACTTGCTCTGTGCTTTTCTATTTCTTCAGCTTGCTGTAGCCGTTGTCTCTCTAAAGCAGAGACGAGGAAGATGCCCAGATAGCAGAAAGTTACCTTTGCTATATAGATCCATGCAAAATTTGGTTTTGAAAACAAACGGGTATCTCTGTAGGCACTGACCTGGAAGAGGCTGGAGATTTCTGTTTACCAGGCTGGAGCTGTGCAGAGGCAGTTTTCCTCCTGCCTTTGGCTCCTGAGGCACCGCAGAGCCACAAATGCACCGAGTATCTTCTAAAATGAACCCTGAGCCTACAGAATGGTTTATTCCTCACAAGCTGCCTGGTGCAGGTACCTGTGGGGATGCCCCCTCTGCTTACCACAGGGAAGTGGGGTGCATATCCAGATTCCCTGCCTGGGTGCAGAAGTAAATTGAGAGGTTTATTTGGAACAGGAAACAGCACACAGAAATAGCAAACTGTCTTGGGTCAGCCAGCTCTGCCCTGTGCTCAGCTCGGCTGTTTACAGACAAATTGCACCCAGGCTCTTTGCCATGCTCCTTCAGTGTCTCTCTCATGAATAAAGTGAGCCTCTTGGCCACATCTGCCAGAAAAGTGTTTGAAGCAAAGTCCCTAACAGATGCTGAATGGTGCAGTAATGTCCACTGCATTCCTTCCTCAGCCAAAGGCAGCAGGGAGCCAGGCTGGCGGCGCTGTGAACCTGCTGTGAAGAATAGAAAGCCTGTGGATGGATGTGTGTGAGTGTGCTGGGTGTTCTTGGGGACTGGCTGCCCTCGCTGGTCCCAAAAGGCTTGGAGAGGTTGTACTTATTTTTAACTTAAATCCCAGAGCAGAACAAATCCTAAGGAATGGGACAAAAGGAGATAAAATGAACTGAAACCAGTATGAGTATGCAATGTGCCTGTCCTTGTCTGCTCCCTGAAGGAATGGGTACATGAAAATAAAGGGGTGGTGGGGCATAGATGATGGAGCCTTTTCCTGACCATCCTCTTTCTGGTGCTGTTGCAGTCTGCTCAGAGACTGCACTGAAATGGGAGCTGGGTTATAAACAGCAGCATTCATATGGATCGCTGTCCCTTCCACTCTCTGACGATGGCAGCACCAGCTATTGGAACAGGCGGTGTTGGACAGGGGGTGTACTTACCCAGCCACTTACCTGAGCTCCAGCAATGGATTTTAACATGACTTAGCCCTCTGGCAAGTTAATAGCCTGCAATCTCTCCTCATTCTCTTAGTAAAACACTGACCCAGGTGAAGTCTGTGCTATCTGGGCAGAGAAAAATTGTTTCTCCCAGCCAAATCCTGGCTCCAGCGGGCACTCTGCTGACTGGCAGCTGTGCTCCTGCACTCCTGTTACCTTGCAGCCTGTTTCCTCACCCATTTCTCCTGTGTGTTGTACTCTTCTGACCCATGTATTTTTGTTGCTGAGCCCGTTTCTGTGTTTGATGCCTTTTCCTTGTGATGGGCAACAGCCAGTTCTCTCTGGACACTTGTATCTTCTCCCTTGTTTGATCCAAGAAAACCATTAAACAACAATAAGAGTACATCAGCAGTGGCACTCAGCAGAACTGGCTTTTCCTACTTTTCTGGTGTTTTGCATCTTTGTCCCATTTTTATGCCTGATTTGAGATGACATGTCAGCTGCTCTTGGCAGGAGGTCTGTAAAACGTCACTGGCACTCTTGGGACATGGTGAATGCTGTTCTTCAGGAAAGCCATCGAGCAGTACCTCTGTGTTCTGCCCCTGCTGCATCTGCCAGCTTTCCATGCTAAATATCACTGTGCATGTCCATCTCATCTCAGGGATAGGTGATAGGAGGCACTTCTGCCATCGTGCCGATGGCAGCTCCCAGCAATTCCTTCATAGCCAGCTGGGTGTTTTCCCCTATATCCCTTCTCAATGCTTATTTATCTTCCACCCCAATTTGACAGAGTCTCCAGATAAAGGAACCAATTAAAAAATTATGGGGAGTCTGGTGAGGGAGGAGGGAGGTGGACAGTATGTTCATAAGAGGCTGATTTCTTTAGAAAATGAGGCTAAGAATAAGTTAAATAATGTTTTACTGAGCTTTTGCTTCAAAGCAATCTGCTGAGTATGTCTCACTCCTTCCTGCTCTCGGTATCTAACTGCTATGTTCTTGGCTGTAATTTTCTCTGCACTTTGAGGGGAGGCTGTGAGATCTTTGCTAATCACAAAGGGCAGACAAACCTTCGATTTTAAAGGTTTCATAGAGCAAAAAAGAGAAAGAAGTCGCTCAGTAAATGGCACAGAGTTCCAGTGAGTCTGCCATGGAAAGATGAAAGCTTGCACTCTGGTAGCCAATATTTGAAGTGGCACCTCTGAAGTCTCTGGCAGGGTGTTAAGCCATCACTGCTGGTGCCATGAGCCAGTTACCTGAGAACAACCAGCTCCCCCATGCCATGTCTGATGTGGGGGTGGCACAGCCCCTCAGATGACCACACATAACCAGGAACCAATTCTGCAAGTGCAATAGTGGTGAAAAGCACATGGCTTTGATTTCCCTTTATAAAATTAGCCCTATAGTGGTGCCTGAGTCTCCTGCTTGATGGAAATAAGGATCCAGAGAAGCGAGGAGTCTATTGCATTTTAGAGACTCGAACAGCCTGATACCTGTGTCCTTTACAAAGTGAAGCACAGCTCACAGTGCCCCTGCCATCTGCCATCCATACTCTTAGGGATGGCATCCTTTCTCACCAGTAACCAAGTGGTGCTGGAAGGTTTTTCATAGAGCATCTCGGCAGAACTGTGCTGAGCACCATTAGCCTGACAGTCAGACAGGAGAGCACTCCGGTATTAATTAACTTGTCCTGCCAAGAGCAGGTATTGATTTGCTTTTACAGGACTTTGATGAGTCTTGATTATGATTCTATGGAGGTAGGAAGATTTCCTGCCCTCAGAAGACTAGAGCAGCCCTAATTATAAAATAATTGTGCTTGTTTTCTTCTAAAGTAGTATTTTATTATTTGACAAATCTCTTGTTTGTACTGAGTAGACAGTATGACTTCACAAACGACTTGTTTACTGTCGTGCTTTGATTTGTAATTCTCCCTTAAAATTTTAGAGGGTGGGGTTTTTTCCCAGATATGCATTCAAATTACTGTAAAAGTAGGTCACATCATATTCGTGCAGATGTTCCCCTTCCCCTGTCGCTCCAGCTCCCCACTGGTGCATGGGCTGACGATGAGTTTGTGCTGATGACCCAAGGCAACACTTTGTGAAAGGTGAAGCAATCTCATAAATCTTTCACCGTGATCCTGCTGTGTGTTAAAGGCTTACTTGTAGTTCGGAATATTAATTAAAGACAGTTAAACGGCTTTTTTTTTTTTTTTTTTTTTTTAAACTGTGTCCTTAGTGTCTCCTACCTAGATGAGAGGCTTGTTCTGTATCTGTCTTGCATGCACAGTCCCCTGAAGTGCTGGCCGGGGTTTGGGGCGTGTTGCTGGTGTGGGAGGGTGCAGGTCAGCCTTGCTGCTGTGCCAGCTCTGATGTCCCCTCTGGGGACATCTGTTCTCAGAGAGAATAGTGGGAGAGGTCTCTCCTCCTGCTCTGCTCCACCAGGGTTGCTGCCCACCTGCCATGAAGCTGGGGAGAAGATTTATGTTGGTTGGTCTGGAGAAGGGAAGCAAAAGCAGGGTAGAAACACAGTAAGGTGAGGCAGAAGCTGGTCTGGCAGCAGCTGCGAGAGCAAAGGGGGTCAGATGTAGCAAGAAGCAGATTTATACCACTGTTTCCTCTGCACTGAATAGGAGTTTTCCCTTAGGAGGTTTTTATGGAGAGGTGCAAAGAGCTGTTAAGTCATTAGTGCAGTTTCCCATTGTGGCAGCATTATTCCTTGTTATCTCCACTTTATAGCTCCTCTTTCTCACCAGTGACTACTGACCCAATAAATATTTGTCCTGACTGTATTATCTGCATCCCAAATGCTTACCTTGTCCTCTGGCATGCAACTTAAAGACATTACAGCCCCTTTTTCTACCTGACAGGGAGAGTCTGGCAAGTGCTGGCCGCTAATGCCTGCTCGGAAACAAATCCTGACCTTGGGTAAGAGCTGGGCAAGTTTTCCCCCACAAAAGCACTCTTCTTCCTTCCTCCAGCTTTTAAACCCTCGACTTCGAAGATGTCCTTGACGAAGCAGCTTCTAAAGCAATCTCCCTATTTCACAGCACCAGCTCTTTGCCTTCTTTTTTTTCTATTCCATTAACTCAGTGTTTTGCAGCCAACACTCCTGTTAATTAGGTGCTAATTTATTATTCCAGCCAGCTGTTATTACTGTGTAACCCACCCCTCCACACAGATACACCCCAGCCCTAGGCTGTCTCAGGTGTGGGTTTTGGGTCTTCTTCCAGCCATGGCATGACTATTGGCTGGGTGACCCAACCCCAAATTAGCATCCAAGGGAGACACCAAAGCTGCCCTGGCCATAAAGGAGGAAAATGAGATCCTGTGGACACTCTGGGGATGATTTTCAGTGTTTCTTTCCCCAGCTCAGCATCATGCCTATGTGTGAACCCCCTACTCCAGCATAATCCTTTCCAGGCAAACCGTGCCCATGTGCACTGACAGGATCTTCTCCTCAGGGTTTTATGTCTCATGGTCAGTTGGTTTTAAAGAGGTGTGATTGCTAATTGGAGCACATGCCATCCCTCTCCCATCTGGACACCCTCATGTCCATTACAACCCGACAGCATCTCTATGAGGGAAAGATGAGTCATGCTGGCAAAACTGGACAGCAGTGTTCTTACTCTATTCTTACAATTTTTTTCTTTAAATATTCAGAAGAGCTTTTTCGATGGAAAATCAAACTAGTAAAAACTCCTGGAGAGAGGAGTAATTATCCAGCTGGTTCTTGTTAGTGCATTTCACAGCTATCAGAAACAATGTTCTCCTAGCTCCCTGCCCTTGCTTCAATTCATTAATTAGTGATATTAATTAGTTGTATTAATTGCAAGCTGATACTTCTAAAGCAAAGGAGGCTGAATACAAGAATGTGGTTCATAACCTCTCTGTGGATGAGTAAAGGTTTCTTTCTGAATATTGAAGGTGCCCTGGAGAGTTGTGGAAATGCCTGGCAGGTAGCAAAGGTGGCTATGTCCATTACTGCTAGCAGGAGCATCCTACAGTGTGGAAGTTAAAGTACTGGTTTTAATGATGTTGTTTGTATGTACAGGATTACAGCTGCTGTGCTTGTGTCTCCCAGCTCAGTGGATGTTGTTCTTGCCTACGTGTTGAGGACATTTCTGTTTGTCAGCATCCTGGTGTGCCCTTCCCACCTCCCCTCCCTGTCTGTGATCCTCTGGAAGTTTTGTCATGCTGTGGTGGCTTGAGGGCTCTGCTGGGTCAGCTCTGCAATTGATGTTGCAGAAGGTGGTGAGTCCTCCTGACTCCACCTCACTGCCCCGGGGTATGTTTGTCATGGCTCGCTCTAAGCTGTATCAGATTGAAAGCCTGCATCAGCCCCAGTTCCCTGCTCTAATGCCAAGAACAGATCTGTTGCTGCCCATCCTTGAAGGTCTGCAGTTCAGTTCCAGGTTTGTTGCCAAAACAGCAGCCTCTCTGCAGCATGACTGTGTCAAGCCCTTGTGGTCTGGTGGCGTCAGTCGTGTCACTCGAGGATATAGCACAGTGTCATCGAGCCCTGCAACGACTCAGCCTTAGCAACGTGGCTGAGGTCATTTGTGTAACCAGATGTGCTGAGGCTTTAAGACAGGCTGGCGCTTGCTGTGAAGATGTAAGGGTGTATCATGTAATTTAGGCTTTCAGGTCTTTTGCATATGCGACAGTTGCTTAAAAGGATCATTTTGGTCAAGGAGAGCAGGGCACTGCCATCAAGGAAGAGAGCTCTGTGGACATGGGCATGTGAGGAGACAGGTCACAATGTGCTGGCAGAAAAGGCTGAAGCTGCAGATTAACAAAAGATGGTTTGGTGAGAGAATTGGGGTACTGCAGTCAATAATCCCATTCAGTTTTGCTTGTGCTATGGTCAGTCAACTCCCCAATGGCACTCCAAGCCTGATAGGAGCAGGTAAACAACCTTTGCAATTTATTTAGCACAGCTTCCAGGGTGTGAGTTGAACAGAGAACCATGGAAGCAGTGAGTTTGGGTACAGGTCCCTGTTGTGCTCCTGCAGGGCAGTGCCAAAGTGAGCAATCCACAGAGCCAGTCCTCTTGTCAGAGATATTGAAACTGCTAGGATTTCATTTCAGTGATGCTTAGAGATCAGGCAGTGTCAGTGGAATTTAGGGTCTTTAGTTTGAAGATGTGCCAGGTATTGCCAACTTCTGCAAAATACCCAGGCTGGTTTTTGATTTTCCTTTTCCCTCTCCCTCATTTTATATCTAGAAATATCACTAAATATTAGTGCAATATTTTGGGCTGGGTAAGCCATCAAGGCAGGACCTCATGGTGGCAATGAAGAAGTTGTCACAATTGGGAACAGACTTTTGGAGCATGGGCTCTGTTATAATTGCTTCTTTCCCTATTCTGTGGAGCTGCCCTATTCCCACCATCACTACGTTTTGGTTTTTTTTGCTTTCTGTGGCACAATTACTTCTGGGAACTCAGCAACTGAGTTGGCAGTGAGGTGCCATTGTTCCAACCCCTGGGCAGAAAAACCCACTTGGCTGAAAATATGATGCTGGGCAGCCCTATGAAGCAATTGTTCTTCAAGCAGTTCTTTTGTTCATATGGATTGATGTCCCTTTAGACCAGGCAGTTGTGCAGATGAGTACAGCTTTTGAGGGGGGTCTCTTTGTAAGGGGCTGCCAAGGTGGGACCATGCATCTGCAGAGTGGGGCTGCCTGTGGTGTGATCCTGTGCTGTGACTAGGGTCATGCTCAGACCCCAGAGTTCACAGTAAATGTTCACATGACTCCTTTCAGTGCTGAACTACAGGCAGAGAGGCTCACTAGGTAGTTAACACTTTTCCCCCTGCTGTGTGCTCTCACAACTTGAGGTAATTTGGTGATTTGACAGATTTCTTCCTCACGCTGAATATAAATTGGCATTTGGCACAGTCCTGCAGGACTGCAGTGCTGCTGGTGCTGGGGCAGAGGCAGTGGAGTGGATGCTGGTTTTGTGCAGCCAGCATGCTGCTGGCATACTGAAACCTGAATTTCTGCAGTGTGCCAGCCCCAAGAGAGTCACACTGCAAACAATCCCTCTTGTCCTCACAGACCCTTCGCCCATCACCTGGACTAGGCTAGGTGGGTGCTCTGCCCTTCCAGCTCGTCACTTACTTCTGCCTTGGGTCCAGCTCCACCCATGAGATGCCCTGATGGCCTAGTGTGGACACAGGAGCCTGAGTGGTGTGCTGGTTTGAAGGCAAAACCAGTGAGAGACTCCAAGTCAAAAGTACAATTTAATAAGAGAAAGAGGAAAAGAAGTAAAATAAAGTAAAATAAAATAAATTCAATAGTACTAAATNAGATAAGGGCAACACTGCCCCACCTGGTTCCAACAGCTCCTGAAGATGGTGATAGAATACATACTGTGGGCACTTCTTACATTTTAACCTAGGGAGTGGACACTTAAGCCTGAGCCTAAGTTAATTGCCCATAGTTAATTAACTATGAGAACCATGAATTCTGTAAGGCTTCACAATTAATTTGTTTCTTTTTTCTTGCTGTTTTTGTTAATGAATTCATTCCATGTGCTCGTGGAAGCATCCTGGTGAGGCTTGAAGAGCTGAATTACAGGGGGGGAAAAGCCTCTCATTTTGCACCAGCATTTAGCTGATGAAATGTAGAGATGCAATGAACTGATTAGTGATTCTGGTAATGTAATTAATGCCTCTGTTCTTTCATACATGCAGAGCTGGAGGTCGAGCTGAGTGCTCAGTGAAAATTTGCCCTGAATGCGCAGTTCAGTGTGCTCAAAGTTATTGCTCCCTCATTATGATTCCTCCAGTAATTCCAAATTAAAGTTGATATACTTGTAAACGAAAAGCAGGGCATGACTGTGAATTGCAAGGGCTAGAGAATTCAATTTCAGGATGGAAATGTTAATGCAGTGATCCGCCACAGACTGGGCAGGGAGTGGCTGCAGCAGAGCAAACACCTTGGTGGCTGTCACTCCTGCCAGATAAAGAGCTGGTGGTGGGGCCTGTCTCAAATCCTTGTCTGCACTTCCCTGGCTGCTACAGCCAGCCAGCCTCGCGTGGTTCTGCAGTTACATCTTCCTAACATCACAACCGTCATAAACCATTAATGTAATTCCCAGTCTGAAACCAAGCTCGGATGAGCTCATTTTTCCAGGCAACATGATTTTGACATGCTTTACATGAAACTTTTATCTTTTTTTTTTTTTCTTCCCCATTTTTAATAAACATCACATTATCAAAATATTAGTGATGCTGGATTTGCTACCATTGGTTTACCATAGATAACAGTGTGGAGTGTTCTTCCCGTTCTGATTCAATAGTGCATGACAAGGGAATCCAATTTGTTCAGATTTAGATGACATGCCTCCAATTATGTAATTCCATTAGGAGGTGCCTGCAGCCAAGTCTGTGCTCACAGTCTCAGCAGACATAACTCTAATGGGACGTGTTGCAATATTGCTGTGTGGTAAGCACAACTTTGATAGAGAGCACGACCTGTCTCTCCCAGTCGTGTTTGTGGGAATGGAGAACACGAAAAATGACCCAGCTGTACTTGGGGCTCTAATCTGGCAATAAGTTATGCCACTACAAGAACAAAGCTTTGCAATGAAAGGTGAATTTGCAATGGCTATATATTTTATGTATTCAAAATCAGTCAGTAAATGCAGCACTTTGAATATGATCTTATATTCAATTCCATAAATGTAAGATATATTGGTTGCAGTTTTTTCTCTTGAATACCTCAGATTCCTATGTACTTGGGAATGTTGGATATTTATGAGAATATAAAGCAGTCATGAAAACATAAGACTAAATCTTAGCACAGTTACAACTTGCTTTAAATTATTAATCTTTAGGAAGCATGATAAAAAATTCTGCTATGCAAATTCTGTGGCACTGGAGTTGGTGTACATATCCATTACTGCAGAGCTATCCAAATAGTGGTTTTAAAATAATTGTGTAATGCTGATGCAGAGTTATAGTTTCTGCAGGCAGGAAAAGGCAATTCTAGTGGCAGATCTGTCTCCCCAAGAAGTGGGATGTAACAGCACTCGTAAATAAAGCTGTTTAGATTAATTTAGCGTCACTTGCAAACCAGAAGATTTCTGCAATGCCTTTGGATAACATGGCACATGCAGGGTTTGGCTCAGCATTCCTAGGGCTGGGAGGAATCTGCATGGGCCATGTGGAGTGTATTTTTTGTAGAGGGTGCTAGGCCTTTGGAAGTGAAGAAATTTAAAGGCATTTAGTAGCCAAAAAAAGGTCAAAGCGCTGACAACCATGTGACATCTCTTACTCAGTCTTGCCCTGTGTTTGGGCTGGACCTGCAAAGCAGGGATGTGAGCTGTACCTCTGTTGGCCAGTACTAACTAGGGCTTGGTCAAACAGATAGTATTTAAGTATATAGCTTTTATTAAGAAGAAAAGCTCCCTAATCCTTGCTCTGGGAAAGTATGAGTGATAGCATCTCTACTTTCATAATCTTTTGCAGTTTTCATATGAATATATGAAAGAATGTAATAATGTTCTGGGTTAGAAAATGATCATGCATATGCATACATCTTTAAAATCTGTCTTCTCTGACTTTCTTTCCCCTTACTTATGTCAAGAGATGAAGCCAGCATATGATTTCAATGTATGATGCATCCAATATCACCTTTCACATAAACAGAAAAAATATGCTTCCTCTGTTGATGTGATGAGACCAGGATGCATTTAAGTGTCTAGAGAAAGTGTCATTTTGTTTAAAATAATGTGAAGAGGAGCCTAGTCGCAGTATGTTGAAATGAATTATAGGGGTGCTGCTGTTTTAATGAAAGGATGGGGAAGATGCAGCTGAAGATGCTGCTGTTGTGCCTGAGCCCTGGCCCAGATTACCACTGCTGGGAGCCCTTTTGCACCTGCTGCTCTTGACCCCAACACTGCACAGATGCTTTACCAGAAAAGCCCACTCAGGTGGTGTTTAGCTGTTCTTTAATCTGGCCCCTCAGTGGATTGCTTAGCCTGCAGATACAGTGGAGTATATCAACCTCAGTTCAAAACCCAGTGTAATTTTGTGGGAATGAATTGTTCAGATAAATTTGGTAGAGCACAGTTTCTTAATCTGCTAAATGGGGAAAGACACTGCTGCCTGCAATTTGGGAATAAATTAAATTATTCTAGATTAACCCCTCCAGGGATGGAGACATAGGAAGAAGCTGTTGCTGCTCAGACAGTCGATTTCCAGGTTTATTTATTGCAGCAATCTGGCTGCCAGTGTGACCGAGAGCAGAGCCTGAGCTGCTGCCATGCACTTCATCATGCTCTGGAGCACCTGTTTGCTGAGTTCAAGTGCAGAGACATCGATCTGCTGCAAACCACGGCACCGGGGGCACTGGACACTGCCTTGGCTTCTCTCCCTGGGGACAAAATACCCAGGCATGTTTCCCTGGGTGTTCAGGAGTTCATTGGAAAGTTTTGTTAAAGCAGCTGTGCTCCAAAAGCAGCTCAGTCCATGAATCCCTTCTGATCTACGAGCACCCTATTTGGTTCCCTTTAGGAGGAGGTTCCCAGGTGGGCTTAGAAGAACACCAGAGATCTTGCCATCTTCACCCTTGGATGCCAGCGTGGTGCTGGATTAAGTGACAAACCTGCATGCAAGAGGCAGAGCCTATGTTGCAAATGCTTTTGTGACTGAGCATCGCTGCCTGTCTGCAAAGTTGGCGTTGGCCCCTCCACCTCCAAAGCTCCACTCCATTTCAAAGCAAAATGGGAAAAGTCTGAGGTCCGAAAGATCCATGCCTTGGCTTGTGCAGCATCTCCCTTTGTCTGATCCTTGCAGGAGTCCAGAGGGGTCTGCAGAAGCTGAATGGTGAGATCAGAGCTGGTGGTCCCAGCCCTGTGCCAGCACAGGGGCATGACAGGAAGGGTGCCCTTCCTTGGAGACCTGGCTGGAAGCTGATGCTGACAGTGAGAGGAGTTATTGCTCAGTACTGCAAGTGGTGAGAGGAAATGTTCAGTGTATTACTTTCTGGGACACCTTCCCAGAAAATGTTTCCTTGTCATAATTGCAGCACTGATGCCATAAGCCCCAGAAGCAGCTCCCCTTTAGTGGAGATGAATGGAATGGAATATCAGGAAAGCTTTCCAGGATTCAGTTTGGTCACAGCCTGCTAAATCAAGAGCCTGTTCAGTAGAGAGACAGGTATCTGCCAAGGAAAATTGGAGTTTTCCCTGGAATGGAGAATGTAACCCCCCTTCCCTCCAAATTATTTTAATTTTG
>VZUA01076113.1:29331-40580 GCA_013401035.1 Horornis vulcanius | reverse complement strand
GTAGCCTTTTTTTTTTTTTTTTTTTTCTGAAGTGCTGGGAAAGGCATTCAATTTTACTGCTGAGCTGTGCAGGTGGCACCCCAGCATATCCATGTTAAGCCATCAGGAAAGAGAAAGGCAGCCTTGAATTTACCTGGAAATGCCTATTTCTAAATAAAGCACAGGTAACATTTTTGTTGCAATGGCTGCTCCACACAGACTTGTGATTTGCAGCAGGATTTCTTTTTTAGGTTGTTCTTTCTATTCCTACCTAGTCAGCAAAGATTGATATATAATCTTTATCACTACTCAGAAAATATTTTAGAATATTTCTATTTCAGAATTAAGGCTACTTGTTTGAAGGGAGGGGGAAAAGAAAATTTACATTTGTATAGATGGTTAGTAAACTGGGTTTGTACATAACATAAAGAATTCTCATTGAATTACCATACTAAGACTATATATTTTTTCTAAAGATTGGACAAAAGTAGAAACTAAAAAAAAAACCACCTGGTCTGGAAGAGACATTAAAAGTTCATTTTCCCCATCAACAAAATCAACTATATGGTAATAACAATGAACAAATGGGGTTTTTTTTAATCCCTTGTTTAAAACCTCCTGTGGTAGAGATTTTGAGGATTTTTTCAGCAAAACGTGCTGGTGCTTTGCTTCTGTAACACTCAGAAAGTTCTCCCAAAGTCCAACCTAAGAATTCTTTACTAAAGGCTAAGTAGGTAACTTCTCATCCCATAACCAGTGGACCCAGAAGATAGGTAATCACTTTTCTTCTTGCCAAAATACACCATGTTTGGAGACTGTTGAGGTATTTTCCTTCAGTCTTCTTTTTCTGGTGTTGTGGTTTTTGTGTTTTGGTTTTTTTTGGGGGGGGGCTGTTTGTTTGGATTTGGGGGGTTTTTGGTTTGGTTTGGTTTTTTTTGGGGGGGTGTTGTTTTGTGGGGGTTTTCTGTTTGTTATTTTTCCTTTGTAGATAAAGAAACTGGGAAGTTTTCAAGTTCTTCTTTACAGGTCATGTTTTCTGAACATGTAGATCATTGCTGTTCCTCTTTTTTTTAGACTCTTTCTTGAGTTCATTCTTGAGTTTAATGCCTAAAACTGAATGCAGTATCCCAGCTGGCACCTAACCAGGGAATGTGTAGCACAGATGCTCCANGAATCTATGACTGATGCTGGGGTTAGTTTTTTCTGGCGTGGCTCTGTGGTTTTTTTTTTTTTTTTTTAAGTTCCAAGAAACTGACATTGTAGTCTCACATTTAGTTTCACTCCCAGGTCTTTTCCTTGCATGACTGCTGGAAGTCAATCCTTTCCCATTTTATTTTTGCATTTGATTATTGTATAACACACTCTACTTACCCATTTCAAAGTGCATCCTGGTTTTGAAAGCACTGCAGCAATTCTCAAAATGATTTAAAGTTCTAGGGCTGTCCCTAAAAGAGCAGCTTCTTTTACCATTGAGTCACTTTGAGTCATTTGAAAATGTGGTCAGGTTATTCATTATTTCTTCATTGAGTCATCAGTGGAAACACTGAATTATGTTAGACAGAACACAGACCTCTGTGGAACCCTCTCTTAAACCCTTTCAGTTAGATAAAGAACTCTTAGTACCTTCCTTGAGAATATTATTGTGACCTTTAGCAGTCATCTCACCCAGACAATCTGGTTTGCTCGTGTCAGAAGTCCAGTGAACTCACACTGCATCTGCTGCCCACAGCACTTCCAGCCTCTCATTAGAGAGCCTGAGAGTGCTTTGGCTTTGGTTGCACACCTTGAGTGTTGCTGATGATCCTTCTTTCCTATATCTGCTTAAAATGGGGGTGGTTGGTCTCTTACACATCTTGGAATCAAACTTACACCAAGGAGTGTAAGGTAAGATGGCAGGAAACTATATAAAAAACAATCTGCTGATGTTAATTGTTATTCACATCCCTGAACCATCCCTATGACTTAAATGCATAGCATGTTCTTATGAAAAGGATGGGATTCCTTCAGTAGCACACAGGACTGAAAGCACTCTTAGATTATCAGAAAAAAGAAACAAAGATTATCAGATAAGCTTTAATGTATTCGTTGTAAGTGCATCCATAATTTACAGGGCTGATTTTAGTTCCACTGAGTATTAGTCACTCCTCATTCCCTTTACCCTAGGAAGCTCGAGAAAACAGCCAGAGACAAAGTAAGCAGTTACCTATTAAAATTTACATTCTAGCCTTCCCAGAAATCCTAAAATCTCTTTGGTTTATATCTAACTTTTGTGACTTTTGCTGTTGTATCAACCATGAATTGTTTTACTTTGTGTCTACAAAGATTGATGCCACTGCTGTATTAAGGTTGTGTTGTAGGTCTATGTTTTTTGGCATAAATAATGATCCTGTGAAAAATGTGGCAAAGAAGAAATGTATTCACGCAGTTTGGGGTTTGTAGATACTTCTCTTCTAAACTTTTCTCTCTAGCATTTATCTCACCTGGCAATATTTAGGATACAAATGTGCACTGTCCTGTCACAGTGGGTGTCTCAAACAGTTAATCTGGGTTACCTGACACACTCTGATAGCAAACTTTTGAAGCATAATTTGGATAAATCCCTTGGTTATAGTTAAGGGAAACCTTCTGTGGCAGTAGAACAAATAATCACAAAAAAATCCAGGTAGGAAATGTTACAAGATTTAGTATCGGCTTATTGGAAATTACAGCTCCTTTTCAATAAATATTTTTTTCTTTATTTTTAGCCAGTAATCTTTCTGTAAAATGACAGGAATTTGAAGAGAGACAATACTGTTAAAAATGTCCTTTAATTTGTCTAATCCTCTCTGCAATGAAGCAGACAGTGTTTTGACCATGATTTAGACTGACTTAAGAGTGGGTTGTTCCCAGGTGTGGTCCCACTGTTACTCCTGCCCTGAACAATTCATGTGCCAGTGCTGATACAACTAAACAGTGAGTTGGATCAGGAGCTGATCTGGAAAAAACCCAATCTTTTCTTTTAGTCCCTCTGGTTTTCAGCTGCATCAGTTTCCTGTTCTGACTCACTGTGTTGCCTACAAGCCAAAAGGAGCCAGAATGCAAAGCGAGGAGCAAAAGGGACACCATGATCAGCAGCTTGCTCCAAAATTGGTTTAAACAAATCGTGAGACTGCAGGCACATTGAAGGATGAGGTTTCAGTCTTTAGTTCTCCATTTCCTTTGGGTTTCTTTTTTGAGCAGTGTGGATGGTACATGTTTCCATTACAAATCTTTGTTGTATATTAAATTTCTGCCTTTTTATTATCCTGAGTTTCTCGTAGTGCTCTTGGTCTGGATGTAGGCTCTGCCACTGTAAAACCCTGATCTCGCAGTGAGCTCTGAGGTTCGCAGCACAGTGTAGCACGAAATAGGCTTAACTGACTTCTTATAAACATATCGTGTTCTGTAGCAGTGAAATTCAATGCACACCTTTCAAGTCCCCGTGTCACTTCCAAACAACCTCGGAGTTGTATTTCCTCATGGCTGGTGCTTACTAGATAATTATGGGGAGCAAATTAAAATAAAAAGAAACAAAATCATGGCAGTTATTTCCAATCAGATATGTCATCTTCTCTTCCTTTGATTAAGAAGAGATGTTAAAAACTCTTATCAGTATCAAGGTACACGATAAGAAAGGTAAATAATTTAGAGCTTTTAAAGCTAGCTCCCAGAAGTAATTAAAAGCTTCCAAAGCGTTTTGATTAGTAGGCTGAAAAATATTATAAATTAATATGAACTGCTTTGGTATCATTTGTGACTGGTCAGTTAAAACATTAACTGAAATCCTAGAAGCATCTTAAAAATACACCTATGAAGGAAATATTTTAGAGTTTTCTTTTCAAAGGATCTTTACAATAAAGAACTGGCTATTGTTAACTTCCTCAAATATCCTTAAAAGTGTCCCTAGAAAGTGGCAGCTTGGGAAAAGAAAAAAGCTGTCACCAGCAGTTTGTTTCCTTGCTTGAAGCTTTGCTGGACTTGAGATATTACAAGACAGCTTTCTGTTTTCCCATAAATGTTGGCTCTCTCCCCCCATCATGGTTTTATTCTCATTATCTTTCATATTTCCCTACGATTTATGCACATTACTGTGCTATGCTAGGTCTAATCAACTGAACTTTTGCTGAACTTTTGAAGCCTGAGCTTCCCCTTGGGACCAGTAGGTTTAAAATGTTCCTTGATGACTCCTGTGACTCCTTTGGAGCACCATCCATGTGTGTCTGCCCGCAAGATCTGCTGCCATTGCCAAAGAAATAATCTGTTTATCCCCTTCTACAGCATCTGTGTCTGCACTGGTCCTGCTGAGCTTCCTAAGCAGCCAGTGGGGACTGCTCATTCCAGTTAAGGAAGCCCCGCTAAAGCTTACCACACCTCACTGTCAAAATAAATGTAAATGACGAATCTATTTCGAATATTTCCTTATTTCCCTCGCTTCTGCTGTAGCCTGGTTTGGGGGCTCTGAGGCAGATTTGGGTGCAGTAAATCCCATTCCTCGTAAACTGAAGCCTCCCGTGGTGCGAACCTCGTCCTTCAATCACTGCTACCGGGGCGGCTTTGGGAGGGAGAGCCGCGCCGCTTACCCGGGAGACGCCGACGTTCGGGCTAATCTTGAATTGTAACTTAATCTGGAATTGTTTTAAATGGAAACGAGCGCGCCCGTGCCCAGAGCGGATACCCCGGGATGGAGCGGCTACCCGGCACAGAGGGCACCTCGGGACAGAGCGGGTATCCCGAAATAGGGAACACCCCGGGACAGAGGGTACCACGGGATGGCGGATACCCCGGAAGAGAGGGGCTATCCCGACACAGAGCGGGTATCCCGACATAAAAGACATCCTGAGATAGAGCAGGTATCCTGATAGAGGACACCCCGGGATAGAGGGGGTATCCCGGGATAGAGGGCATCGCGGGATGGCGGTACCCAGGATAGAGCGGGTATCCCGGGATAATGGGCACCCCAGAGCCGGGATAGCGGCTCGGCGCACTGCGGGAGCTCCCGTCACACACAGGGGAAACCCCTCAACACCCGTACACCCCCCGGGGGGCAGTGGAACCGTCCGCTTCCCCGCCGCTGCCTCGCAGGTGAACGCTTGGGAGTGTACCAACCCCCGCTGGCGGGGGGGACAAAGGGTTTCCCCGGTCCACCTTCTGTCGCACCGCTCTAGTCCAGGGGAACCCGGAGAACAACCGAGGCTGCGGAACGAGCTGCGAGAGGCGGCTGCCCCGGCAGAGCTCTCAGGGCACTAAGCCTCCCCCTCCTCCTCCTCCCTTTTCCGCGCGGAAGTGGTAGCTCCCTCCCCCTCCCGCCGCTGACCAACGGGCTCGACTGCAGCAAAACGGAACGTACCAACCGCTCCGCCGGGGGGAGGGGGGAGCGGCGAGGCGTGGCGGGAAGCGCCGTCCTGAGAACGGGCGCCCGGGGAGCCGCTCCCGCCGAGCGGGGAAGAGGCGGCGCCCGCAGGAGGCACGGCCGGGGAGCCCGGGGCTTTACCCGGGGCTTCACCCGGGCTTCACCGGCTGGGGGAGGGCGAGCCTCGGTTCCTCCCCCCGGTTCCTCCCCCCGCGGTGTGTGCGAGCGGCAGCGTGTGCGGAGGCCGAGGGGCAGCTGCCGCCGTCCCGCCTTCCCTCCCCTCCGCCCGCTCCGCGCCGCCACTCCCCGCCCGATGCCGCCGCGGGGCCGGTGAGTCCGCGCCTGGATGCTCATCTCCTTCTCCTCTCTTCCCTCCCGCAGGCGGCGGCAGCGGCTCCGGCTCCCTTGCAGCTCCTGGCCGCCTCCGAAGGGATGCTGGAGAAACTAGAGCTCGAAGATGAAGGTAAAAATCCACGGCGGCAGCGGGGGGCCGAGGGCGGGCCGGGGACACCCACGCGGCCGGCGGGGTTCGGGCGGGAGCACGGGAGCGGGGGATCCCCGGCGGGGAGCGGGGGATGCGCCGTGCCCGGGCCGTGTCCTTGCGGGGCGGGTCACAGCCTCGCCGGCCACGGAGCCAGCCCGATCCCGCTGCGGTGCTTTTGTCCCGGTGCCGTTCCCGCTGCGGCGCTTTTGTGCCGGTGCCGCCGCCGGGCCGTGCCCGATCCGTGGCTGCCGCCGGCCGGGTCCTGCTCCGGGGGAGCGCAGCCTTCATGGCACCCCTTCCTCCTCCTCCTCCTCCCCGTGAAACACCCGTTCTCCTCGAATACGTCTGCGATACCAAATATAGACTTTGAGAGCAGTGATGGAAAGCTCTTTCAACTAAAGCTTCCACTCCTTATGGCAGCACATACATCTGTTCAAAGCAGCAGCTGTACACTGAATTTTCCTTATGTGGCTGCGCTCTGTGGTTGTTCTTTGCTGTGCTCTGAAGAGCTGCAGTTCTGACAGAGTGTGCTGTGCTTTCACAGGGCAACTCCTGGCAAGTTTTTCCCTCTTGCAGGCACTAAACCGTGCTGTGGGAAAGCATGGATTTTTTTTTTTTCTCCAACTTGCACCAAGCAGCCAGTTCACCTCTGAAAGATCCGTGCTGAATATCTCGAGCTTTCATTTTCAGAAGGGATTAGCTTAGTGGATGCAAATGTGGGTGCATGGCTTAATCTCTATGCTCAGAATTGTGAAGTGGCTAAGACTTCATGGGATGTGTTTTTCTGTAGTTGGTAACTCCTATTGTAAAATGTAGGACAAATATTTAAGGAAAACTTTGAAAATAGCAGGCTGAGTCATTTTGTGAGAAGATATATCTAAGCTGGTATGCTAATAAGGCAGCTTCTTCGTTACTAGCATGCTGCCTGCAGTTGTGGGACTGGTCTGGAAAAGTAACACCTTTTATTTTAATCTTTCTGTGTGTGAGAAAAGGAAGCTCTGAACAATTGCATTCTTTGAGCTGCCTTTTTTTTTTTTTTTGGAGTCCAGACAGAGTTTGAATTGCAATGAAATGCTTGTGCCTTTGTGCATCTTGAACATGCTTAAGTGTGAGTATTTGGTGCAGGGGATCTGTTGCTAACTTGTAGGGTTTTTTTCCTCGTACTGTTTAACTATTTTTAGTTAGGCATTCATGTTATGCTTATGGAGAGGTAGAGAGTTACCGATTTACTTATTGATTTGTACATAAAGCTTGCTGATGTGAAACTCAAGTTCCTAAAACCTGCTGAATCATTAATAGTTAAGCCATTTTAAAATCCTTTCTAAACATCTTACAAATTTAGGTATCTGAAAAGTATTTGTAGGTTAAAAAAAATCTGAAACAGCAAACCTTCAGTTTTGAAACACCTTTACGCTTTTAAAAGTGTAACGTGCAGTTATGTGGAGGCACTTGATAAGGGTGAAGATCTGTGTGTCTTCTAAAGCTCTGCAATAAAATCATCTGAATTCTTTAGAAGTTTAGTAGTTTAAATTTTTTTCTTGATTTTCAAGCTTCTGTTTTGCTTTGTCTCTCTTTTAGCTCTAAATTTCAGGCTTTGTGGATGTTCACGCTGGGTGCGTGAGAGCAGTTCAGGGTTCTGTCAGAAGATCACGTCTAATAGCAAACCTCTGGCCAGTTTAAAGTAGGGTGTGGGTTTTGAAGGGAGCAGTCACCTCATTAGCCCTTCAGACTAAATGAGAACCTGGCTTTAGGCCTAGTTTTAAAGCCATGTGTAAAGGGTGTAGAGTGCTGTATTCAGAACCTAGGGTGTGAATAAAAGTGTGAATCAGACCAAACCTGCAGCCCAGAGTGCTTCTGTGAGAGGGCCCAGAGAATCATAGAAAATTGAGATGCAGCTGGAAATGCGGCAGCTTAGTTGCAGTACCTGTTTTATGACCTAAATTTTTGCACTTGTAACTTGGTTGCTGTTGTATTTGTGCTAATATTGGGGGTGGGAGAGTAAAAGACATCTGAGATGTTCACTTTGTTGTTGGATGGCAAGTGGTAAGTGCTTAGAAGTTGAGAAACACCTCTAAAATCTTGATAAGGTTTCATTAAGTGGTTGTGGCCAAACTGTAACTGATGATCTTTTGTCAAACTTTTAAGTTTCTCTGCTGACACTTAAAATTGAATGGGGGTTGAATGAGAAATTTGAAACTTGTTTTGGAACTGCTTTCCTGACTGCCTCTACTTTCAAGTACTTGCTCTTGTGAGCTTTCCAGTTCTGTATCTATCAACAGTTGCTAACTATCTTGTGTATTAAATTATGCTGCAGTTCTGTTGAAACAGGAAGCTTAATAAAATGAGCTGAAAAATGAAGCTCAATGTGTGTGCTGAATGCCATCCAGTATGTGGATTTGTTAGTCCCTCTCCTCAAAGGTTACACAAATGAGAATGTGAAAGCACAGAAGGCATTCATTTAATTTGGATTCTAATTAAGAGGGTGAAATTGAAAAAGATGATACTAGAAAAATTTATGATCTATGTAGTACTGTAATGAAATATGCTGAGTCTGGCCTGATGGTGTGACTTCTAAGTAAAACAGTGGTGTCAGCTGAAGAGCAATTTTAATTTTCATTATGTAAAAAGAATGTGTTTGAACTATTTTGTACCTAATTAGCAGGGACAGTGTTAGATAGGATGCTGTTGTTGCAGAGAGTAGTACTAGTCATGTTTTTAGCCTGAAGCACGTTCATATGTCTGGCTGAACTCTCTAAGATCAGTGTAGCTTCTTACTGATGTGTCACTGGTTCTGTCTAGAACCAGTCGTCTGGCTTCAGAAGGTTGCTTTGGTGAAGTGTAAGTCTAAATGTGAGTGAGATGATGTGAAACAGCTCCAGTGCACCATGGCTGAAACAGGCTGTAGGCTCAGTATGTGCACAGAGGAGAAGGACTGGATAAGCCAGGGATATTTATTTTATTTAGGGCTCCCTAAAGGACCTTTCCCCAAGCATCAGTCAGAGCAGGAAAGGAAAAACTCCCATGTAAGAAGTCCAGAGTCTCTTTGTAATTGAAGTGTACTCAGCTTAAAAATAAACAGAAAACTTTGAGTAAAATATTCTGAACTCATCCTACTTAGTATTCTTTGGATGAGAATGACCTACCTACATTTCCTGAAAAAGTGTGAGAGCTATCTGTTGATGGGTGTGGTGTTTTCCATTGTAGCCTGAAATACTACTACTGAAGTGCTGAGAGGCCTCTCATGAATGTAATAAATGATCCAAAACTGGTTATCTTCATACACATTATGGAGTTTCTTCTTCAGCTCTAGTGTATGTGCAGTAATGTTTCTGTAATAAGATTATTTCTACTTCTGATCAGTGTAAAGAGTGGTTCTAGGTTTTCTTTCATGGATGATGTGATGAGTTTGGAAAATGACAAGGAGAAATTATTCCGAAGATCTAATATGAAAAAGGACTTTAGTTAATGATTTACACTTTCAGGCTTTATTTTCTTAAGCTGGAATTCCATAAATGGTTGTGTTCCAACATCTATCTGTCCTCTGAGAGGAGAAGCTAGGTTAGAGCAGCAAATGGATGTCTGTCAGGTATATTGATTCAGTGGGAATAGTTTTAGCATGTTATTTTGGAATCCACTTTTGTTGCAATGTTGTTCTCATCCATGTTAATCTCTTCCTTCTGCTCACCTTGAGTAATGAAGTAGTAGCTGCTGAAAGCAGAATTAACTACTTTTCTGTAGCATCTGCAAACCTCTTTTGGAGGTGCTTTCTGCAGACTGAGTTAATTTAATTTCAGTGTTCTGCTGTGTCTGTGCTGAATTCCTAGACTGGAAAAAGGGAATTCTGCAGAGTGTGTGCAGCGGTTGTAGCATCAACATCATGGGACTGATGTGCTCCCTCTTGAATGCTCTACTCCTCTGGATTGTTGCACAAAGCAGCATTTAGACATGGGATAAACAGTTTGCATTAGAGTGGAATCTCTCCTAGTAATGCTCTGGCCTTCATCTCACTCTCCCTGAATCAGGCATCTCTTCTGTTACCTGCTCCTTTCTCGCTGTCTCCTGAAATAGACTTTCACCAGAAATTGCTTCTCCTCTTCTCTGCTTTTGTGTCTGGGGTCATTCCTTCCCTGCTCTGCAGGTTTTCTTACTGTGGCTTACTAAAAGTAGTTTCTTGAGCTCTTCCTGCCTGCCAGCCTCCTGCTGTCAAGTGAATATCTGAATCAAGGTATGAAAACAGATGTCACTCTGGGGCCAGAAATAATTAAAAGGAGCTTGTAATAAAATGCATGTTAATAGGCAGGTTGGGTTGTGTTTCTTTCTTAAGACTGAGGGATCAAGTGCTTGGGTTAGGAGGTGGTAAAGTTAAGCCGTTGTTTTGCAACTGTAATCAATTTCTAGTAAACGTTCGTTATGTGATTGTTAAGGCTGATGCTCTCTGACACAAAGCAACGGTATTTTGCCCACAAGATACGCTTTGAGATACCAGGGGACGTGGTGATAGTGATAAGGGGATCTTTTGTATTAAATTTTCCATGGTTTAGAATCCTGAGTGAATATAGTAAGAAATTGTTAAGCAGAGATGATAATTGGTATTAATAGATTTCATACTTTTTTTCTATGATGTACTTTCCAAAGTTGTTAGAGAACGATACATCTGGAGTATTCAGATGTGCAGCTTTATTAGTTTATGCAAAAAATCATGAGCAGGTGCTCCACTGTCCTGGGCATCCTTGTCCTTTGCCTTCCAGTTGGCTATATAGGAACACCATATGTGATTTTTTTATTTCCCCCAGGAAACTTCCGTCCTCATATTTTAAGGATGAAAATTATGTATAACGTGACAAGTAATTAAAAGTATAAAACTTCATTGACCTGTGCAAGAGAAGCTGTTGGAAGTTTTGTTGTCTTCAGTGAAGACTGTTCCTCTGATCCACACACGAGTCTTTATTTTGTGCATGTATTTCAAGGGGTTCATGTCAGCCCAGTGCTCACTGTGTCCAAACAATCCTGTTTTCCTGCTCCTATGGAACATACAACTGTCTTGCTTGTAAGAGGTATTTGGCCTTACAGTGAGCAAAACCCTAATCTGTCTTGACTAGGGAAACACCCATTTAGCAGCTAAAGTTTGCACTCTTTTTCAGGAGGCAAAAGTTTTTAAGCCTTACCTATCTGGGAAGTGATATTTTAGTACAGCAAAAGATACACAGGACATGCTTCAGAGCTCTGCTTTGGTCTTGAGAGAGATGAGAGCTTCTTGATGAGAAAGTTTTCATAAAATTTTAATGTGGTCAAAACATGTATTTTCTCTAACTTGTTTGTAGAAACAAGTGGCTGAGACTTCCTAGAAATGCTTTCCATGGCAGTGATTGCATGTAATTGCTTTGCAAAGCTGCAGAGAACAGAGAGCAGTTTTACAGG
>VZUA01076113.1:4490-14751 GCA_013401035.1 Horornis vulcanius | reverse complement strand
GCTGGTTGTTTTGTGGTTTATAGAATCATTGAATCATTTAGGTTGGAAAAAAACCTCTTAAGATCATCAAGTCCAACTGTTAACACCGTATTCACCATCCCATGTCCCCAAGTGCCGCATCCACACATTTTTTGAACAAGTCCAGGGATGGTGATTCCACTACTGGTGGAATTTGAGGTGTTCTCATGCTTGTTTCTACCTATAGTATCTTAATTGTTTACAAACTTGAGACTAATGTAAATGAGGATTCTTGGGACTGCATTTAGGATTGTAGAAGCAACCATAACTTTCTAAAGACCAGACTTAGTGATTATTTTAATTAATTAATTTGTTTGTTTGTTTATTTAAAGAGCTGTGGGAATAGGAAATTAAGGACCTGGCTCAGTGTGTAGAAGATGCTGGATCCTGGAGCAGCCACTTGTAGGGGGATCCAACTTTGCCTCTATAAATTTGGACTAAAAAGGCTGTCCAAATTTGNTCCAAATTTGGTCATTTGGTGGAAATGACAATAATTTATCCAGAGCAAGGCAACTGATTTTGAGCATATCTAGCAAATGTGGATTTTGAGTTTTTAACTCCCTACTATGGAGTTCTTTAATGGTCAGTAGGTATTTCAAGGGGATTTTTTATTTGTCTTTGTTATTGTACTCTTCAAAAGTGTAATACATGTCCAAGTTTCTGTAATGGAATCATTACAGGGTCTAAAGGGTACATCTCTGATGGAGGGATTATCCTTGACCAAGTTCTAGATACCTGCTGAAAAGAATGAAGAACCAAACTGCTTAAAAAAAGAAAAAAGTTACTGTACCTGAGCAGATCTGGGGGTTGTATGCACATGCATCTGAACAAATGCAAAGGAAATTTAAGGTAATATGGAAAGGATTGCACGTCCTTGCTATAGACATGCAACACTAAAATCATTCCAGCCACGTGGATCCTGGTTTTATAAACAAAGTGTGTTGGAGTTGTGATGCTCTGTGTAGGCTGAAGAGAATGGAGCTGATTATGGAATTTGCCTGCTGCCTCTTTAGAAAATAGAAAATTACTATGTGAAAAGTGAAACAGGTAGCAGTAAAGATTCAAGAAATACTAATTTAAGGAGCTTGAGTTAGTGAAGCCCGACATTGCTTAAGTTTCAAACTGTCTTCCTCTGTATATAATAGTGTTGAGATGCATATTCCAGTAGGTTGCTGTTAGCATTAAAAAAATAAAAGATTTTTTTAAGAATGTAACTTTTCAGTGTGGAAGTCCTTTCTCATCAGAGAACAGCAATTCATTTTGTCTTTGTTATATTTAATCTGAAAGATGAGTCTGAAATGCAAAGTTCAAACCTGTGACTGTCTGTCCAGATCTGAAAGTGTGAACTTGAGTTTTGCTTTAGGGTTGTCCTTCTGCAGTGGTATTCAGTTGATTTGGCATGTTTTTCTACTACTCATTTTTAAGGTTACTTAAATAAAACAACATAATGTTTTTACTTGCAGCACTTGAAGAATCGGAAAGTGACATTTATGTGCGATTCATGAGGTCACACAAGTGTTATGACATTGTTCCAACAAGCTCTAAGCTTGTTGTTTTCGACACTACGCTACAAGTGAGTATTCTCCTTTCAGTCTGCCTTTGCTTGCAGTTCATTTTTTTTAAATAAGTGTTTCCTAAGTGTTAAATGAAATTTGATCTCTTGAAGAGAAGTACTGCCATCGTGCTGTGCCTTGACTGTACAAAACTATATTGTTTCAACTGTGTCTTTCTTGTTATGCTGGAGGAGGAGTTGAGGGAAGACATTGTAGCAGAACAGAAACAGGGGATGTAATTTGGTTTGCAGTTGAAATCTCCATTTAAAAATAAAAATTTCAGATGAGCCCAAATTTGTATTGGCTTCTTCATGGCTACCTGAATCTACATACAGACATTTGGTGTAAGACCCTTGAGCAGCAGCTAAAGAGTACCCAGGTGCTATGAGCCTGTTCCTGCTATACTGATAAGACAGTTTAGGACTCAAATGGATGGCTTAATTACGCAAATTATTACATTCTCCAGAAAATTTTTGTTTTCAGCTTCTCATTTTGCATTTAATCAGTAAATCATCTGCTAGACTCTTGGCTCTGTCTGAAGAATTTGTTTGCCAAAAGAAGGCATTAGCTGCCTGCTATAGAAACAGACTAATCTGTTCTGCAGTGTGGTAGAAAGCTGTGGCTTTCTTTGTTTCCTGGATTTTGCAATTGGTATTTTTTTGCTTGCTTTGGTTTTTGCTGTTTCAGTTTGTTTTTCCTTGTAAAGATGCTTCAATTCTGACTTAACTAAGCCTATTTAGTAATTTTGGTCTGGAATGTACAACTCAGACCTCAGCTTTCCACAGTCAGAGGCAGCCATGTAACAGATACTCAGTCCCAAAACATTCACAGAACCATCTTGTGTATCAGATAATTGTATATAGTGCTGGATTGAGTGCTGTGATCTGAAAGGTTGAAAATCTGCATGGACTTTTTCACCATCTTAGAGGGGGGAAAGTTCTCCAGTGTTTCCTTTCTTCTGCCTGAAAGAGAGGATGACTGGCAGCTCTTGATTAAAAAATTTAGACCTCTTTGACCTGAAAAATCAGATTTAGGATGGTGGGGTTCACTGTCACTCTTTCAACTCTTCTCAAAGACTGTTGGCCTCCTTTTCATTCCAGAAGATATTTTTTCCTCACACTATGAGATAATGTGCTGGGAGTTGGTACCTGCAGTGGCCATGACCCACAACCTGCATTGTCAGTGCTCACCTGGGTCAAAGGCTTGAGCCTGGTCACTTGCAATTGGAGAGATGATTGTTCTTTTTTTGTTCTTTGATTCCATTTGCCAGTTAATCTTCAGGCCAGTGGGGCAAAGCCACTGATTCCTTTTGGAGTCTCCAGATCTCTTGATGGGTGACATCATACCAGATAGCAGTTGTCATTGCTGGAGCTGTGTTGAGAAAATGATATTAATGTCAAGAAGTGAGAGTTTCCTCTCCAGGTGGTGAGCCAGTGTAAGGTAACACCTGGGGAAAGAGAGTGTGAGTGAACATTGTGAGTTTTCACTATAAAGGAGAACAGGTAACTTAATGGTGATGGAAAAACTTCTACCAGCACTTTACCAAAGTCCCTGTCTTATTTGGCATCCCTGATGACTGTCATGGATTACAGCTAGAGGAGAACAAGGAATGCCTTGGTCTGTGATTGTGGAGTCATATTCTCAGTCTGTTTCTCCAGGTATTTGAAAGCAATGGTGGTAGAAGGGAAGTCTGAAGTGTCTCATTCAGACTCTAGTATACAGTAAATATGGACCGAATCTTGAGTTTCTATTGCTGGTGAGGAGTTTGTTTTTTTTTTTTCCTCTGAACTGTATTTTTTTTTTACTTTGTATTAGTACATTTAATCCACTTGCATTACTTTTAATTTATAAAGTTATAATAATGTAAAGCAGGAGTCCTCTTCCAGCATGGGCACAATCTTCCAAATTAGCAGATATTTCAAAACTATTTAAGAAAACACTAAAAAGATAGATCTGAATGCTTACCAGGCCTACACTGTTAGGAGATCTTTTAAATATTTCTGTTCAGTATTTCTGTTTAATTCTTTACCTGGCACCCTGTGTTAATGTGCCACCATCAGTGTCCAGAGCACATTATGGTGATCAGTTTGATGTGGCTGGTGCACAAGCACGTATGGAATATAAAAATAGAATGGCTTTTTTTAAAATTTGTCTAAAGAAGCAGAATATGTACATGGTGGAGAAGTAACCCAATATGGGTGATCAAATAAAACTTCTAAACTGTTCCTTGCATTTTAATTTTTAATGCATAAATTAGTTATTGTACAGTACCTCAGGACTTTGTATCAGTTGGTACTTTGAAAACACAGCTCTGAAACATTCAGTGTCCATGAATCCTCTCAAATGGATATTTGTCTTTCCTGGTCTCTTTCATCCTACCCACATCAGTGTTTCACCTAATATAAAAACAAACAGAAAACACTCACCAAATAAAAAGACCTGGTGCCTTGAAAAAGTTCTCCAGTGATTTGAATTCAGATTTTTAATAATATTAGAACAATTTAGGAGCTCACTTCTTGCCTTCCTTAATAAAAGTTAGTAATCATTAGTGGAGGAAGAATTAAAAATGGAGCTGGCTTGTGTTCTCTTGGCATCCTTTGAAAGATTCCAGATTTTGAATTTTTGTTTGGCAACAGTATCCCGTCTCCCTCTGCTGGTCAGCGATTACAGCACACATCACATGCTTCTACCCTGGAAAACTATTCATGAGATACTTTGGAAAGTATTCTAAACCTGTTGTTAGTTGTGGGAAAATTGGAGATGTTACCCTTATATAATGTGGCACCAGTCGTACCACTGAAGCAACACTGATTCATAAAAGTAAATGTTTAGTCTCAGTGTCTGTGAGGGGATTAGTATGAAGTTTCAAAAGGAATCTTGTTTTAGCCCTAAGAGAGGGGATGGTGAGGTGCCCTTACATTGGAAATGGAAGGAAGGCTTTAAATAGCAGAAATAGCAGCTAATAAAGAGCAGGAAAGGGCTGAGAGGCTCTTCTGCTTGTGTGTCAGTCAGAAGGCATGGGGAGCTTGATTCCAGCAGCTCCCAGTGCTGGCACAGCACTCTGTTCTGGAGTGTCCAGAGCACACGTGTGGTGTGTTTCATCTGTCACCTGCCCGTGGCTGCAGCAGCTGTGCTGTGGCTCTTGCACCTCTGCTGGCCATCAGCTCCTGTGGTGAAGGAGAACTGTGCTTCAGCAGGACAATGTGCCCCTTGGCACCCAGCATCCACCCTAAATAAATGCAGTGTGCTGAGCCCTGTTCTGTTTACCTGCCTGAGGCCAGCTAGCACAGCTCAGTTTGCCTCAGCAAGGTTTCACTTAGAGCTTCCCCAAAACAGGATCTGCATCTGGTCTGCCTGCCTGGAGTGGTGCCTGTCCCATGCTGAACCCTCCAAGTGGCAGATGTTGCCTGGGAAAGTGCTTGCTGGCTCAGTTTTCTTGATTTAGACTGACAGTGGACTGTTCTTTTACCTTTTCAGTATTAATACTTATTTGCTCCTCATAAATATTTATAGAATGATACTGAACGTCATGGCTGTGGCTTTCCCCTGCCTGTGACCCACGAGTGCTCCTTGTTTGTGACAAGCCCTGCTGCCTTTGGCTTTTCCCAGGGAAGATACTGTCTTTGCTTGGCACACATTAAAGAAACTTCATAAAGTCTGATCTGACCAGGAAGGGAGTCAGGAGACAATTAGATGTTATGAGCTTTCCTGTGAAGTCTGGAAATTTGACTCTGTGGATGATGGGGAAATTGGGCAAGTTGAAACAGTGTGCAGCTCACAGTGGATAAACTTTCTCATCTTTTACACATCTCCTGAGATGTAAACAGGAGAAGAAACCCTTTACAGCCCCTAGGAGGGGTTAGAGAGGTTGTCCCTTGAAGAGCTGCTCTAAGTATTAACTTACTGTTCTTCTTTGTTCTTATTATGCTAAATATAAATCACTCTGGATTGTCTTCATGACAGACTTCAGGAAATCACTGAGGTGAATGCTCATTTATTGGTCACCAGTTTATGTCTTCAGCCCAGCATGTGAGCACTGTACAAGTGTTCATGCATTTGGTGTGCAGGTGATCTGGGGGAAGGAGGGGACAGCCAGGTCTGCCTTTCCTTTCTTTTTGTTGGTTTTAACCTGTATCAGGTACATACAGTGACACAGCAAGCTGATCTTTCCTTTGATGGAAAACAAAGCAATTCCTGTATTAAATTCAAAGATGAATGAATGTAACATTCTGTTCACATTCTGCCAGGTTACTTTGTCTAACATCATCTACTGTGATTTCTATTTTTCCTTGTTGCTGCACGCATCTGGTTATTTTAGAGACCAGTGGATTCTCCCCACGCCATCCTGAACGGTATTAGCATTTTTTAAGGAAATGCCTCTTACCTAGCTTATAGCAATCTCTGTAGCTTAACTCCAAAAGCTTTCTTAAGGCCAGATTTTTGTCTGACCTTGAAAGAAATGTATTAATTTGTTGTGGCTTTGCCCAGACTACACAGAGATGAGAAGGATTAGCTTGTTTTCTAGCACAGAGCAATTAACCCTTGAAGAGGAGTGTAGAAGGTGAGTATTGGCAACTTCCCTGCTTTATATCAAACAGCAATCTGCAGTTCCAAGAATGATCTGTTAGCAAATGTAGTTAGTGGCTGTNATGGCTGTGGCTTTCCCCTGCCTGTGACCCACGAGTGCTCCTTGTTTGTGACAAGCCCTGCTGCCTTTGGCTTTTCCCAGGGAAGATACTGTCTTTGCTTGGCACACATTAAAGAAACTTCATAAAGTCTGATCTGACCAGGAAGGGAGTCAGGAGACAATTAGATGTTATGAGCTTTCCTGTGAAGTCTGGAAATTTGACTCTTTGGATGATGGGGAAATTGGGCAAGTTGAAACAGTGTGCAGCTCACAGTGGATAAACTTTCTCATCTTTTACACATCTCCTGAGATGTAAACAGGAGAAGAAACCCTTTACAGCCCCTAGGAGGGGTTAGAGAGGTTGTCCCTTGAAGAGCTGCTCTAAGTATTAACTTACTGTTCTTCTTTGTTCTTATTATGCTAAATATAAATCACTCTGGATTGTCTTCATGACAGACTTCAGGAAATCACTGAGGTGAATGCTCATTTATTGGTCACCAGTTTGTGTCTTCAGCACAGCATGTGAGCACTGAACAAGTGTTCATGCATTTGGTGTGCAGGTGATCTGGGGGAAGGAGGGGACAGCCAGGTCTGCCTTTCCTTTCTTTTTGTTGGTTTTAACCTGTATCAGGTACATACAGTGACACAGCAAGCTGATCTTTCCTTTGATGGAAAACAAAGCAATTCCTGTATTAAATTCAAAGATGAATGAATGTAACACTCTGTTCACATTCTGCCAGGTTACTTTGTCTAACATCATCTACTGTGATTTCTATTTTTCCTTGTTGCTGCACGCATCTGGTTTTTTTAGAGACCAGTGGATTCTCCCCACGCCATCCTGAACGGTATTAGCATTTTTTAAGGAAATGCCTCTTACCTAGCTTATAGCAATCTCTGTAGCTTAACTCCAAAAGCTTTCTTAAGGCCAGATTTTTGTCTGACCTTGAAAGAAATGTATTAATTTGTTGTGGCTTTGCCCAGACTACACAGAGATGAGAAGGATTAGCTTGTTTTCTAGCACAGAGCAATTAACCCTTGAAGAGGAGTGTAGAAGGTGAGTATTGGCAACTTCCCTGCTTTATATCAAACAGCAATCTGCAGTTCCAAGAATGATCTGTTAGCAAATGTAGTTAGTGGCTGTGCCTTATGGAGTTTGTATAAGCTCTTTTTGGGTCAAAAGCTCTATCTAATCTTGGAATAAATTATATTCTTACCTGTTACAAGTAAATTTCAGTTTTAATAATAAAACATAGGTGGCTTTTTCTCACCACGATCTTGAAACTATTTTTAAAACATTTGTCCAGCACTCATAAGCTACTAGAAATCATGTTTATGTGGAAACAGTCATCGGAATATGCTTTCAGAATCCTAAAGACTCTTTCATTTCCTTCTGAATGCTGAAGAAATCTTTGCGTGACTCGGTTAAATTATTTAACCTGTCTGTTTAATGAAATTACTTAAGTTGTTAATGGACCAGATGTTGCTATCACCAATGTAGGCTTTTGTCAGAACCTGACACTCTAGTAAAAGCTCAAATAATTTTCTACCACATAATTAAAAATTTAAACAATGTTCTGGAAGCTTCTTTAGTGATTTCACAAGCTGGCAGTAAATATACCTTGTAACTTCTGCAGAGCATGCAATGGATTCAACATTAGAAGAATGGAAGAGGATTTATATTTCTCTTCCTTGTGCTGACTCAATTCAGTAAATGGATTTATTATTCTGATTCTCTCCAGGTCATTCTTGACTGGGGTGTTGCCTCTCTCCACGGTAATGAGATAAATGAGGCTTCCAGGAATAATGCTCCAGAATGGTTTGCTCCCAGAACCACGCTGCAGACTCTGGGTCTGCTGTCACACAGCTTTACAAAAGGATTGACTGTCTGTTCCTTAGTTGGCTTTGAGGTTTCTCCCTGATGAAGCTGCTGCTGTCTGCATTTCTGAGGAGTGTGAATACCCCTCCTTGCTTACCCTGCCCACAGAACTGTAAGAGAATCATCTAATTTAGCCTCTAACCAGCATGTGGGCTGAGGCAGTTGAGCAGCCACATAAAAGCTCTCTTCATTGAGATCAGGCTGGAATCAGTAGCATAAAATGGGAATATGTTGTGTTTTTTCAGAGCTTCTCCTGTTGCTGGTATACAAGCATAGGAGTTTAATTCCTGCAGCTCTCAAAATCAATAGGAAGTGCTCATTTGTGAAGTGCTCAAAATCAATAGGAAGTGCTCATCTTGGAGGAATGGTAGGTGCCATTTAAACAGAAATTTCTACACAGGTTGTAGGTAAGGTGTTTGTGCTTGGCTGAGTGGAATTTATGTATCATTCTTCTTGCCTTCTCTGCCCCATCACCACTTTTTGGATAAGATCTTAATCTGTGAAGGAATTTCTGTGCCCTTCCCCATGCGGCTGATCCCACTGGCTCTGCCCATCAGATTTACCTGATGTTCCCTCTTAGCCCATTGAGGTGTGAAATGTGACAGCAGAAAGCTCCAACTTGGACACATTGACACAGAGCATCAGTGCAGGGCTTGGTTTGGTGTCTTCAGCTGGACTGGGACCTTTCCACAGGCAAGTGGTGTGGAAAAGAATTGTGCATGTGGACATGGCACCTGCTCCTGGGGGAGAAATCTAGAATATGTGCATAGTTTTAACTTGAGGATAAGAGACTGCCTGTTAGTTCTGGGGTTTGGCTTGGCCCTGAAGGGTATTAAACTATCACGTCTTAAATTTTACTCGGCTATGGTGATAAGAAGTGCATGATCTACCCAGGAGAGTTCCCTTTCCATCACCTGCAAAAGATAAATTAATTTTGATCTAGTTTCATACAAGCTTTCAAAAATTCAGCCTGGGCTAGAGGACCTAATTGTGAATGTTTATGGGTTGGGGTTTTTCAGATGTTGAAGGAAATGTAGCTGCCCAGTTAATAACAGGTTTGGCCAATGTTTCTCCAGTCTACTTGGTAAGGTAAAGAAGGAAATTCTACTTGATATGATCCAAGATGTAGTTGTTGCTTGCCCTAGGCAAAATTCTTTATTGTCCTTAAGTAGCCTCTTTGTTTAATAGCACAGTCCTTTGAGGAGGAAATGCTTCTAACAAATTCATAGACCAAAGAAGAAAATAATTGGGAAGTGAATTTGAATGCAGCAGTCATAATGCTGAGATGGTTGGTTGTGTTCTTCATACTAGTTTAGTCTCCCCAGACAAATCAGTTTGTAAAAACACTGAATTATATAAATGCACCAGAAGAAAGATTTTTAACTTTTCGAAATAGCTCCTTTATAGGAATGTAGTTCTCTGTAATTAAAAAGATGTCTCACAACTCTGTTTGAAGGAAAGAAAGAAAAAGGAATTGCAAGTTAAATATGTTTCCCAATGTGAATTTCTTCAAAGTGAAAGTTCATGATGGCATTGGAGAATATTTAGCTTGTACTGCTTTTGTATTATCAGGATAGTAATTGTGGGATCTGGGGATCACTGCAGGCAGGAGTATTCCAACTTAGCTTGTAGGAAAAAGTCATTTGAAGGTGATGAAGCCAACAGCAAGAAAGAGGAGGGCTGTCCAAAGAGCTCTGTGTCAAAGTTGTATTTTCAACTTAGTATGTTTATCACATGTTCCCAAATAATATTTCATGGGCTTTGTTCAGGTGGCAGCCTTGTACAGAGGAACCACTGCCTGAAATCCTGGTGGTGTGAGGGAGTAGCAGGGGACATCTGTTAGCAAGACCATCAGCTTTACCTGCAGCAGTNGGTGTTTGGTACTTAAAACATGTGAGTGTATTGGTGTAGAAATCCAACCTTCTTTAGTTGTTCAGCTATTCCTACCAAGTCTGCTAGGACTGGATGCCTTCCTCTTGTAAATTCCTTACAACTGCATGTCAAACTTTGTACTTTGTTATGCTAGAAAGGGTGTTTGTTTCTTAGGGACTGCCTGAAAGATTTGCGTTTGATGCTGTGGTCCACGTGTATTTTTGGAGGTATTTGTCCTCTCTAGTTTTGTAGTCCTTAAAGATACTTGGGAATAAAAATAAGCAGGGAATTTGTCAACTTACCCAGTGAAAATGA
>VZUA01076111.1:23197-33432 GCA_013401035.1 Horornis vulcanius | reverse complement strand
GTCAAAGCCATACATGGCTGAGGAGTTAGAATTCTGAGTTGGTTGTAAGCTGTGTTTAAGAAGGTGAATAAACTAGATAGGCAGTATTGTCACAAATTCACACTGAGCTTTTTATAACCTCATAAAACCTTTGCAAAATATGACTTTCTTCTAAGACTGTAAAAGTGCCTAAATTTCACATTCACGAAACAGCAGAGACTGTTTGTAAGTTAAGACTTGCATAGGGTTAAAAGTAGCTTCCCAGTACTAGAATTCTGGTGTTTAAAAATAATAGCACCTCAACATTAAGTTGCATGGAAACATAGCAGTGCCATGGAAGGACCATCACTCTCACCATGTTTCAGTCAAGGGAGACAATAATATCTATGTGCCTATCCACACCACACAGTGGAACACACTGCAGAGATTTTCAAAACAGCCTTAGGTAACTGTAAAGAGAGACCTGTAGTCACTTCAGCACCTTAGGTCAAGAACAGAAAATATCTTGTGTCCAGAACTGCTTTTGCTAACTCCATTGGTATTTTTTTTCTCAGCTCTGAACTGTTTGCACAGTGTCCATTGCACTGGGTAGACTACAAGCATCTCCTGTAGTCATGAACTGCTGCTGAGTGTGGATATTTTGGTGAAGATTGATGTGCCCCCTCCTCTTAAGAATGTGCTCCCATGGCAAGCACACCATCACCAATGACACCAGATTCCAGGAGACGGTAGATGTGCTGTGGCAGTCACCACTGTCACGGCCTGGCCCCCATGGTAATCCCCTGGTGATACCACACTTCAGATTATTGCTGTTCTGCTGGGTGACAGAATAGATTCTATGCGTGCCAATGGATTCAGACTTAGATTTGTGCTGAAATTACCCAAATTCACAAGTTCTGAATTTCTATATGGCATTGCTGAAATGGAGGGCTCTGATGGAATCAAAAGCAGGATGTCTACAGCTGCTCAAGACTTGCCTACCTGCTGCTCTTACCAAAGTTTGCTCATCTGGTGGAACCAGAGAAAGTGTTGATCACAGTTATTTGAGAGCTACACTGTCTTGCAAAGAAGTTAGATGCCCCCCTGAATTATCCCATCTGGATCCTGAAAGCTACTCCACACCTCATTGATATCAGCATCATTTCATTCATTCTAGTATTCAGTCTAGTGGGAATGCAGCAAGTTACATGATGTTGCCAGTGAAGTAGACATAAATAATGCAGGGATTTTAGTTGGAAGCACTATATCTTAATTTCCACAACATGGTTAATTCCCTGGATTTTAAACTTTAATTTTTACTAAGGCTCAGCCCCAAAGAATAAGGCATCCAAGAAAGATAAAACTCTGAATCTTCTTCTGTGCTTCAGGAAGTGTAGGGACCACTCCATCAATCTTTTACTGAGGAACAGGTAGCAGACTACAGACCTGCTGCTGTTCAGGTGAAGAGCCTGGCAACATCAGGTGTTAAGGAAAGGATTGTTTCTCTCTCTCTTCAAGGAAAAATCTGTGCCTGGTTGCTCATGAGTAAGTAAGTACCGTCTGTCCTTTCCCCCACTCTAATGCCACAGCTTTGTGCTGTGTCAAATAGAACACTGTTCAGTTGCCTGTGCACAGCAAGAACATCAATATCATTAAAAGGTCTGCAATGGCCTTTTAAGCTCAACACCAGGTTGACAAAATGTACCCTGAATTAAAAACGTGCACAGACTTCAACATATGTCAAGAGGTGGAAGATTTTATTGTTTCCAGACCTTCCTCACGATGGAGAGTAATTATTATGATTACATGTCAGAGATACAGCAGCAAGGAGAGATACTATATTTGTGAGTCACTCACAGCAGTAGAGTTAGCAGAGGAGCAGCCAGGATAACAGGATTAGCAAGGCAAGACAGATACATGCCTTGGGAGTTCACACACGTGTTGTGTGCTCATTAGATGTCAAAATAGATAATTAAGGATTACATTGTATTAAAAGATCAAGTAGGACTTAGGGCACATTCATGTCATCTGCACTGGTAAATTGATCACAGCACCTACAAAGTACTTTCTTTTCTTCCCTACAAAATGCATTTTTACTGTAGTTTAGTTAACTGAATAGCCACAATGTGAAAGACAGCAGCTTAGGCAAAATAATTTAAATTGGTACATTTCTAAATGTCCTGGAATTATTTAAGACTGTTGGAGTGTATTAATACAGAAACATATTAGGACTATGCTACACGTTTCTTACCTTCCATTTCCTAAAAGCAGGTAGGATAAAACTTTCCTTTCTTTTTTTCCTCTGTCCTGTAAAAGTTCTTTTTCCTATTAATAATTGTATGCCCAAATGTGACTGAGGGGTCAGGAATCCCTCATGGCAACAGCAGACTAGAATTAATAACCATGGAAAGCAAATTCCTGAGAGAGGTAGAAGAATATGCATCAGAGAGCTTACTTTTTTGACATATACACCAAATGGCAGCTATGACAGAGCACTCAAAAATCTTTGGTCTCTCTTTCATTTTTGCTTTTCTTTTGGTATGGCTGTGAATTGCACAGACTGCATGTTGCAACTGAACTACATTTTCCCTCAGGTTTTTCTCCAGTTCTGCTTTACAAGTCTCCTTTATGTTAACTGTGCTCTTGCATCATCTTTTCTCTATCTTCCTCTTGCAATTGGAAGCAAAGTGATACAACTAAGTCTATCTCGATAATTATATTAATACCACACAACAAAATAATTTCTATTGTGGTCAAACCAAATATTTGTAAACAGTTTGCATCTCTCTAATTTTGGTGTATTTGCTATCTGTTACAATGTCCTGCTGCTGTGTTCATCTGTAGGTCAGTGGTCATACAATGGAAGCAGCAATGGTCAGAGACCTTGTCTTTGTGGAGAATAAAAAGGGAGTTTAAATAATATCAAACAAAACCAGCATACAAACACTCTGCCCCAAATCTCAGAGCACAATTCTTTGTGCTTTCTCCTAATAGTTTTAAAAATACATGATACTGTTATTTGGTACATGAAATATATGTTCTCAGCTTTCACTCATAGAGCTTTCATGTCATGCATTTCTTATGTGCTGAGGCTTGAGCAGAGAAGCGTGTGGTGTCCGTACCAGCTGGGAGTAGGTGACTGTTGGTGCCTCCAGCTCACAGCAATCTCATTAACTTTTCATCTCATCAAGAACTGCTCTGCACCCGCATATTTCCTCTAACATGAACACTTCCAGCAGTTCTGATTCTAATGAGAAATATAACAAGAAGAGACAAGCTTTTCCCTTCTAAAGCAGGAGGTGAGCAAATACATCCTCCCAAGAGCCTGTGGGGATGTACTAGGAGGTTGTTCCTTTTCTGTGGACCACCTTATCCTCAACACAGTGTGGGATCTGTGAAATTAATTCAGCTCTTGCACTGTCTTTCACTCACACAGATAAACTGGGAATTACTCCATCAAAGATTTGCAGTTACAACATTGAAATTGAGAGGATAGTTATTCCTGGGTTCGCACAATGCCCTGTGCCCTCAGTGGGAGAAGCTGCTGGCCTGTACTGTCATGCCAAAGAGAAAGCCAAGGTGCCTGGTGGCAGGAAGGGTTTGGCTGTCTGCCAGAGGCAGAGGCTGCATAGGAAGGTGCCTTTCACTGCACACCATCACCACCACTGCTGCGTTGTGCAGAAAAGGATGAGGAGGGGGAGACATCTACGAAGACAAGGAGCAGGAGAAGAGAAAGAGAAGAAGGGGAGAAGAAATGAGAGGGGGAGAGAGGCAGGGCCTTTGCACACAACCTTTTTAAAATGTCACTGAGTAGGTTTCAACTGAATAGCACAAAAATAATCTAATTTCACTCCCACTCTGAGAGTGTGGCATATATTATTCTCTCTCTTCATCTATTTCCCCTGAAAGCTTTCTGCACCCAATTGCATTAATGAAGGCAGAACCGATGATGACGCAGATCAGATCAATATGAATGTGTGTAGAATTAGGTCATTCTGATGGAGAGCAGGCCCAGATGCTCCAAAAGCACTCTGCCAGATGACAGGCAGCAAGCTGAGACCTTGTCCCACACTTTCACTTACAAGAATTATTTTGAAGAAACAAACTTTTTCTGAACCTGAGCTTAAAACATGAGCACCTGGTACACCAAGGTGTCAGTTCTACCCTATCTGTCGTTGTTAGGACTTCTGGCATCTAAGTAGGGGCTTCTCCTTACAAACAAGGAAAGGGGGTGATTTAGGGAGAGGAAATATCTGTTCATAACTGTGTGAGTAAGCAGCAAACCTTCAAGACTGGGAGAAAAGTAAAAGTGAAACTGAAGGGATCTGTCCCTGGACAGATTTACTGTTGCATTCTATCTCCTGACCTCAGTGGGATGGCTGAAAGGGAGCCTCAAAGGGTCAGCAATTGTAGAAAAAGTTGTTTTAAAAAGAGCCATCTTAAAGCAGAGCCTCTGGGAGCAAGCAGGGGTTGAAGAGCAGGGCTGAGGTGAATATGTTGCTTCATATTTCTATGCTAATATCTCAGACTCTCAGCAGCTCAAGTTCTGATATTAAAGGCTATTAGCTTTATTTCTGAGCAAGCTGCAAAAGGCGTGTTACTGGACTCCACCTCCAAGAGACACTAAAAGCTTGGGGAAGATACCTTGTGCTGAGTGTATTACAAACATCATTAATAATAAAAAAGATACAATGTCTAAAACCATTACCCAGCAACACTTCAAAGGTATCAGGCACTATGGCATGTAAAGCTCCTGTTAAGCTGCTACAGTCACCTCCTCAAACCTTACAGCAGCAGTAACTGAGAAGAAGCAGGTAGTTCCATGGAGCATTGCAGACCCCCATAAGCTAAGGGACCTAGGAGTCAGTGGGAGTAACTCCACTGCCCTGAGCACAGCCCCATCACTAACTGCATGGCCTGTGAATGAAGTGCACACAAGATGGATAACCCTGGGAACCCAGGTCTCATCAGTCATCTTCAGTGCCTGGTAAAGTAATGTAGAAGATTATTCTAAGAGATATTGAAAAAATACCTGAAGGACAACACAGTTTTTGGTCATGGCCAGCACAGCTTCATGAAAGTAAATTCCTGCTTATCAAACCTGAATTCCTTTTTTGTCAAGGTAATCCACCTGGCTGATCAGGGGAAGCCAGTTTATGTGATCTTTTTGGATTTCAGTAAAGTTTTGGTACTGTCACTCACAGTGCCCTGCTGGACAAAATGTCCAGCACTCAGCTGGATAAAGACATCATGGGGTGGGAGAGCAGCTGGCTCATGGGTCAGGCACAAAGGGTTACAGTGAATGGGGTGACATCAGAGTGGGGACCTGTCACTGGGGGGGTTCCTCAGGGCTCCATCCTTGGCCCTGTGCTCCTCAACATCTTCACAAATGATTGGGCGCAGGCTGGGAGGGATACGAAGTTCACAGATGATGCAGAACTGGGAGGAGCTGTTGACTCCCTCCAGGCCCAGAGGCCCTGGGCTGGGCAATCACCAACCTATGAAGTTCAAGGATAAGGGAAAGTGCTGGGATCTGCAGCCCTGGATGTACAGACAGACTGGGGAATGTGAGGCTGGAGAGCAGTGCCATGGAAAGGACCTGGGGGTCCTGGCTGATGGCAAGTTGAGACAGCAGCCAGGAGGGTCACCCATGTCCTGGGAGCATCAGGGACAGCATCTCCATCCCAAGGGTGGGGATTGTCCTGCTCTGCTCTGCTCTGCTCTGGGCTGGGGCAGCCTCACTGGAGTGCTGGGGGCAGTTTTCAGCAGTGCAACATAAAAGAAACTTGAAACTGTTGGAAAGCATCCAAAGGAGGGTGACAAGGATGGTGAAGGGCCTTGAGGGGAAGCCTCATGAGGAGTGGCTGAGGTCACTTGGTCTGTTCAGCCTGGAGGAGAGGAAAATGAGGGGAAAGCTCATTGCTGTCTGCAACTTCCTCATAAGGGGAAGAGGAGGGGCAGGCACTGATCTCTTATCTCTGGTGTGCAGTGACAGGAGCCAAGGGAATGGCCTGAAGGTGTTCCAGGAGAGGTTAAGTTGGATATTAGGAAAGGGTTTTTCAGCCAGAGGCTGGGCAGTGAAACAGGCTCTCCAGGGAAGTGGTCACAGCACCAGCCTGACAGAGTTCAACAAGTGTTTGGACATTTCTCAGGCACATGGTGTGATTCTTGGGAATGGCCCTTTGTAGGGACAGGCCTTGGACTTGATAATCCTTGTGGGACCCTTCTACTTAAGCATGTTTTGTGATTCTGTGATTCTGTGAGTATTTGGAACCTCTACCCCATCTAAACCCTCAGCAATGCAGACCAAATGGGAAGATGATATCATCAACAAGGGTTACCAGGTCATCTATTCAGGCCATGAACTGTATTCTTACAAAACTAAGCAAATTTAATCCTGCTTTTGTTGATGCAATATTAATTATCATACTATTTCACTTCCCTTATGGTCTGCTATTTAAAAAAAATCCAGACAAAGTTTTTCTGAAATGAAGAATGAGAATGTGAATTGCACAGTGGTGTTGAATGAGTAGATGCTTGCAGCAGTGGCATGCATGATGGCTTTAAAGACAAACAGCAAAACATTCCTGCCTGTCTGGAGTGAGCAACACAGCTTACAAAGTATTAAGTGGTCAGCATGAGACTGAAATTTGGTTCTAAAAATGTCTGTGCTGAGGAAGAATGAGGGGGCTGGGATTTTTCATTTTTAAATAGACCTTTTCCCCATTTGTAGGTTGGTCTCATTTCGCAGCAGCTATATTCTGCACCAACATGTGGTAGACCAAAGATTAAGTCTCAAATTCCCAGACGCTGGGTTAGAAGAGGCCAAGAATGTCACAGAAGTGACAAGATTAGTGTTAGAAGATGAGGATTTGGTTGGCATACTTTTCAGCACCTCTTGTTACTTGAACCTTCTAAGAATGCTGACATTTGTAAAGGCAGCTAATTCTCACCTCTCTTTTCCGTAGCAATCAAATCCCAGGGAGAGGCTCAGCTATCAAGAGCCATGTCATTTTTTTTCAAATGGTTGTAGCTTACACCCTCCTGCTGGCAACATTAACGCCATCATTTTCTTTTTATGAAGCGGTCAGGACTTCATCAGAGTGCCAGACTTCGAAGCAGGAAACTATCAAAATAAATGCTGCAGTTATCAGACAGAGTTCAGATATGTGCCAGGTAGTCATTCAAGTGCTTTATGAAATAAATGCATTGTTTTAAAATCACTTGTAACATACATGTCTGAACTTGTTCTGAAAGAAAAGAAAATGACTATGTGCATTTTTAAGACCAAAATCTTGCCTGGAGTTAGCAAATACAAAGGAGTTTGATAAAAATATAAGATCAAACGATGCAGCTACGCTACAGTGTGAAGGGCATTTCAGGGACATTATGCATCCCATATACCCTCTCCAGACACTCATCAGAATCACAGCCTGAAGTATGGCAAAAACTGCTCTCAAAGTAGTACCTAAGCTCATCTAGTGACTTAGTACACTGCAACTACTGGTTTTGGTACTTGCACAAAATTCCTGCTGCCTACAAGAAAACAGAATGTAAGGACACACATGAATGTAGAGATCACACTGTTCTTCTAGATGTTCTTGGGATAACACCATAAGTGCAGGGAAGGCACAGACTCCCAGACTGTTTGGGGTATTTTTTAAGCTATCATTAAAACAATATCTATTTCTTGATATCAGTATTGCTCTTTAATCCACATACTTCAACCTTAACTCAAAAATTCTAAGCTTCAGATTTTTTGCTGTTTGTACAGAATAAGGAAACTCCAAACTCACTCCTTTTTTATCTTCCAGTGTCCCAGGGTGGAATGTTATCTCTAGGTCAGTTCAGGGGTTTCTGATTATGTATTTTGTGCTCAGAAGTGAAGGTCTGAGATATGTACTGGCTAAGAGATTACTTCAAATCACTTTGGCAGAAAACCAAGTTCAGATCTGGAAAAGGAATGTAAGACCCTTTTCAAATATGTTTTTTCCTGGATTTACAAATTCTAGAATGTCTGAAGAACCAAAAATCAGCTTCAGATCTCATGGGAAATGCCAGAGGAACAAGCCCAGTGCATCTTAGTCTTTGCCTAGATTATGTACCTTTTACTTTTACAATTCAAATGTAACAGCAGAAAATACCACCTAATTTCACTCACATCTCTGAATGGGAATTTACATTTCATTCAAATGAAATGCTTCACCCCAATGAGTTATCAATGGTACCTTGGAAACTCAAACTTAAGAGAAGTCACAATAAACTCCATCCATTCTTCAGGCCTGCAAATTTTTTTCCAAATCATTGTATAAACCAAGTATTGATGCATCAGCCTTTTCTTCTTATACTCACCAGTGGTCTCTCCCAGCTGCAACAGTGACTCCAGTCCACACCATTTACCCTACTGTTCAGGCATCACTTCTGTGCTCACTAGCACACAAGGCTGCTGGGTGCCAGGAGAGGCTTTGCTACTGCAATTATTTCAGGCTACTGTCAGCATCAGATTTGCAGAGTCTGTCTTATACCACCATTTGGGATGCTCTGATCTTTACTGAAGACTGCAGATAGCAAAAGGGCAGCATACAGAGAGCACTCTGATTGTCACTGTAACAACCCATGGCATAGCAATGGTTAGATATCATCCTCTGTTTCAAAGTAGGACTGACAATAAAAGTTAATTATCTAGCTGCTTCTGCTGCTACCTTAAGGCCTAGGCTAAGCACCAGTGAAGGTAATGGAAATCTCCACACTGATGTTAGCATTCCTACAAATTAAAGAACTACTTGCCATAACTACACCTCTGTACTCATATTGTCCATGCATGGACTGTCATAAAAGTGACCATCACACTGCAGGACCTCACACTTTATGTCTGTATTTCACATATTAATTGTCTGTGAATGAACTAGAACTTCCTCAATTCATTCTCTCTTCAGCATTCTTTGATTCTGTACTTGTTGTGTTAGCCTACAGATATTTGTTACTTGCATATTTGTGTCTGTAACTAGTCACCACTAAAATCTCAGGCTCCCTTGGTTTAACAAGTATTATAGATGGAACAATGACATCTAACTTAGGGAATAAGATCATATTTTGCTTTTTAAATTAATAACTAATATAAATTATGAGTTGTGAATATCAAGAAAATATAAAAATAACAAATGTGTGAATATCAAGGAAATGCAAAAATTACATTGCATTTATTTTGTATCATGTGTGATTTCCTGTTCTAATGACATATATTTTTGCTCACTCCAAGATCACAATTAACTTTTGAACATAAGGACAGGCAGATACATTAGAAGTATCCCAGGATTTACAAAAGAAAGGGGGGAAAATGCAGTTCTGCATGGCTTAACAAGGTTGATCTGGACACAGCTATCATCTAGCTTAATAGCTTTAACTAAAGACTAAACATCATAGTTCCTTCTATCCTCTGTGCTGAACTGTCATTTTGCATCGTTTTACTGAATTTGCACTAAGTTTTGCATTTCAGCATGTTCCCACTCTGTATTAAAAAAGATAAACACTATGGAAGGATATCAGATGCAGACTTGTATAGAACATTTTTAGCCAAAATGCTTTTCCTAAATAAAATAATATTTTGAATAGTAATTCAAATTTGTTTGGTTGGTTGGTTGGTTGGTTTTGTTTTTGATATTTTGTTGTTTTGTCATTGTTGTTGTCTTTGTTTTACATTTTGTTGGGTTTTCTGTTTGGGTTTTTTTGTGTGTGTGTTTTTGTTTTGTTTTGTTTTGTTTTAGTTTTGTTTTTTGTGTAAGCTGTTTAAGGAAAAAAGTCAAAAAACTGGAAAAATGTCACCATTTCAGTTTTGTGGTTTTATTTTTATTCTCAGCATTTGGAAACCAACTTCAGTTTTATGAAAGAATGAATGAGGAAGAAGTAATCCCTCCCAAAGCCTAAAACTTGTTGTCAATCAAAATTTATTATTTTTCCTCCTTTTATTTGGCTGTACTCTTTATTCCAGGTTCATGCAAAATGAATTCTTGTAGATCTGCCAGTGCGCCCTGCAAATTAATTAATTCCCCAGATCTAGATACAAAATTCTAGTTAGGAGCATTTCTTTGGCAAAAACACCAGTTGTAGTTTTTGTGTGAGCATCAAACTCCTAGGTCATTTTCAGATAGATTAAGGGTATTCTTCCAAACACTCTCTCAGTCTGTTCTTTACATGCATTAGGAATTTTCTTTCACGTTGAAAATGTACATTAATTCAGCTTGTGGTCATGAAATTGTGCAATAATGATGCTGCTATGA
>VZUA01076107.1:1547-18391 GCA_013401035.1 Horornis vulcanius | reverse complement strand
TTAGGAAAAAAACCCCAAGTAGATATTTCCATTTCCTCTACAGAATTTCTTATAGTTTTCAAGTTACATACCCACAAGCATTTTTTTATTGAAAAAAATCACCTTGTGATTACATGTCCAAGTCTATGTGCTATATAAATAAAATATAAATAAATAATTTGTATTATGCTATAATATAAATAAGTTTCCTATTAAATGCATAAATGAAGGGGTGAAATATTCAAGCATATTTAGTAGTAAAGCCAGCATGAAAAAGTTGGGTTTTTTAAATGTCTATTTCCGTCTCACAAGTAATATTTTATCTTATCTCGTAAAAAGATGGTCTATAATGGCTAAAGTAAATGAGACAGATTATGTGTTTAAAAGAACCTGTTAGGAAATCTAAACTTCTACATAGGCCTTTCGATCAAATTCAGAGTTTCTGAAGCATCCCACCAAGGTAGAGCTAAAATTGTTATGATGATTTATGTTAGCAACTCATGTAAGTTTTCCATTAAAGCTTTCATTTAAATAGAGATTGAACTAAGAACACATCCAAGCAGAAAACCCCTGTGTAGTGAGTAGTTATGAAAAACAAACAGATGTCAATTTCCTCTGTAATGTTTTGTTACCTATAGCAATTGCTATCAAAGAACACCTGGTGGGTAATAAAGGACATAATATTATATATCTGAATAGGAAGATCAATCTTGAAGAACGACAAACTTTAGTAACCATATCTTTAGAGAGAGAGTTCACCTCCAATATATAGTAATTCACTGACTGGGAGTTAGAAGCAGAGATGGAGCAAGTTTGCAGCATAACAGGAAAGAGATAACCAGGAACTTCTAGAGTTTTTTCCAAAACAAAATCCTCAATATCAAAATACGTTGAGATCAACAAACTTCCAAATGCATTATATCTTGGGAAAGATTTTTTTAAATTCTTTCTTGAGTCTGAGGGAGAGATTGGTTGCACTTGCTGCACAAATGCTAAAAGGCTATGGCTGATTACACACACAAAGAAAAAAACAAAACTTTGATATACAGGCAAGAAAGCATTTTACAGCCAGTCCCTTGTCTCAGTGGCCAGCTGTAATAATGGCTGTGTTAACCCTGAAGCCACTGGTAGCCCTGTAGGTGAGGAAAAGGTTGGGGCTGAGTACTTGGCAGATTGATCTTTAGATCTTATTTTTCTCTTTATACCTTCATATGGAAAAAACAAAGTTGTATGCCAAAGACCAGTGTTTCCAAGAGAGCTGGGCTTTCTTTGCTCCCCTCATCCAAAACATGCCCCCTTTATATGGCTGAATTCAGATTAATCAGTACCATCATCAGGTAGCAGAGACCACCAAAAAGTGGGCACATTTTTGACACTAAATAGCCCTGGGTCTTCTGTTGAAGCCAAAAAAATTCCAATCTGTGTTGCTCTCCAAAAGGAAATTTAACAAACATAACTTATCAAACTGAAGAAGGGAGCCAAGCTCATGTCCCAGCAATAATCCTTCTCAGGTGCTGCTGGTTAAACTGTCAGGCATACTGATTTTGCTGACATTTTCTCAGCATTTCAGCTGAAATTGCTTTTTCAGTCCATGCCATTTATTACCCTGTTTAAACTTGAATGCTGTTATCAAGAAAAAGGAACCTCACCTTTTCTGTCGGGGTGAAGCTTGCTTCTCCTCATGTTGTTAATTATCAGCACAGGTTTCACAGAGTAACTTGCAGGACCTTCATCATTAATTTCAAAGTTATTAAGAAGCATCAAGAATTCTAAGTCGTATGTGGACACCGTGAACACGTTTTCTAGACCATACTTAAGCCATCATAAAGGACTAAAAGGATTCTTATAAGCTAAAATATGTTTTTATTTTCCTAGTTTTTCCAAGTTTATATTCCCCAGGAAAAAGAGGTTCTGATGTTGTAGGCAGCATGGTCATGGGGTTTTTCTTATAGTTACCACAGACAATAGCTGTAGTGTATTAATTAAAGATGTTATTTGGCAGATAAGCTTCCAAAAGCTGTTGAAAATATAGGAAGAAAAGGAGTGAATGATAACTTCTGGTTTTTCCCAGTAATTCCCAGCTAACAAAGACGTTCTTCAAAGTCTCAGGTAAGTGCTGGCAGCATCTCTTTGTATCTCTTCACTTCCATGCCTTTAAAAAGTAAAATGTAGATATAGATCATTAAAACCATTAGTGATGTGTCATGGGCCATATGCACCAGGCAGTACATATATGTTGCTATTTCCCCTGTCAGTGTTGTTTTTCCTGCTTTCCACCCAAAGAGGCTGCTTGACACTGAATTTTATAAAAACACTGTCTAAAACCTTGGAATATTCCTTCACCGAGTCCTACTGAATGGAACTGCTATTTTATAACAATGCACAGTTTTAAAAAAGAAGATTTTCAAGTGCAGTCTGGCTAGCTGTTACAAATAAATCAGAAAATAAAAATTAAAACTGGGAGCATAGAACACACCTGCAAAGGTTCTGTCCTGCATCCCTCATTAATAAATGAAAAAAGGGAAGAAAGTTTCTTTATTTTCCATCCAGCACAGAACAAAGTCCACTGCTTTCTTCCTGCATTCACTGGTGCTTTGATTTTTTTATCCCTACCACAATGAAATACCTCCCTCCTATCCCATTAGTCATCTCTCCCATCATTAGTCAATGGCATGCTGTGGAGCTTCACCACAAACAAGGGGAAAGATGTTGAGTGAGAATATCTCTCTTTTCCCTTCACACATCTGCACATCTCGCTTAATTGCAAAGCACACTTTGCTTAATTTTTATTTTTAGATAATCAGATTTTAATCCATTTTTTGGCTGCTGAAAAAGTGAAAGTTATCACTTCTGTTCTTTGATCCTGAATCTGCAAACATACCCATATCTCATGCAGTACAAAACCACATCAGGAAAAAATACACATGAAGTATTTTACACCTACTTATTTTCCAACAGTATTCTTTTCTGTCTGATTGGATCACTTCTCATTACTCTGGTGACAGTGTTTCCTTACAGTTTGGTACAAGAGAAGAAAAAGTAATGTAATTTCCATAATTCTTGTACATTTGTATGCTAGAATACATTAATACACTACTGTTTGTAGTCAAAATTATCAGTTGACTGTTTTGAAACATGAGGTTCATTAAAATACGGTGCTGTCTTAAAGCAGATGTAATTTATGGCAAGAATACGGAGATTAGAGGGTTAATCTAATTGGTTAGGTGAGCTAATCCATTTTTATAAGATTAACAGAGGAAGAAACTGAAAATACACGCAATACTGATATGAAAACGCTAGAAATATAAATACTCAAATTTCTTATTTTAAATTACAGATCTTCTGATACTTTAATATGCAGAACCTTGCATTGGGCAACTAGGTTTGGTAGCAGGAGGCCACAGGGTTGGCTTCTGTGAGAAGCTGCCAGAAGCTCCCCTGGTGTCTGATGGAACAAACACCAGCTGGTGCCAAGACAGACCTGCCTCTGGCCAAGGCTGAACTCATCAGTGATGGATGGTAGCACCTCTGGGATGACACAGTTAAGGAGGAAAAGGGAAAAAAAATGTGACTGTAGGCAAAAAGAGGAGCAGGAATGTGACAGGAACGGCCCTGCAGGCACCAAGGTAAGTGCAGGAGGGGCAGGAGGTGCTCCAGGTGCCCCAGCAGAGATTCCCCTGCAGCCCATGATGCAGACCACAGTGAGGCAGATGTACCCTTGCAGCCCATGGAGGTCCACAGAAGTGCAGGCATCCACCTGCAGCCCATGGTGCACAAAGTAGGCTGTGATCATGGGAAGCCCAGGCTGGAACAGGCTCCTGCCACTCATGGACCCATGGAGAGAGGAGGCCATGCTGAAGCAGGTTTGCAGGTACAGCTTGTGGCCATGTGAATGAAACTCTTGCTGGAGCATTTCTTGAGGAACTGCAGCCCATGGAAAGGACTCACACTGGAGATGTTCCTGGAGAGCTGCCTCCTGAGGGAGGGACCTCAGGCAGGAGCAGGAGAGGAGTGCGTGGAGTCCTAATGTTCATAATGTCTCAGAGGGGATGGAGCTCATTGTTTTTTGTGTCAGCTGCCTCTGACATTACGGATCTTACCTGCTCATCTCAAAATCACTATATGTAAGTCCACACTGAGAATTTTGATACCATCTTCCTGTTTCTCTGTTTTTTTCCCTACAATATGAGCAGCATTCATGTCTGAGGCTAGCCACAATTTCATGAGGTGGATGCACTCTCACTATGAGACTAAAATGGTTATATAATGGCAATTGAATATTTACTATCCTGATAATTACCAGCACCAAGCACTTACAGCAAATGAGTAAAATTACTCTCACCAGTGTTGAAACATATGCTGCTTTCTTTTTTTCTCTTCCTCATCTCCAGTAGCCATGCAGAAGGAGCTAAGAGGGTTAAAACTAACATTTCTTTCCCTTTGTGCAACAGAGAAACCATTTAGCTAAAGAAAATTGCAATTAATAATGCTTTGAGCTTTCCAAATTACCTGCAAATGCATTTTGCTGCACAGCTTGTCAAAAATCTCAAGAATTTCAATACCCAGAGGCTGGGCAGGCAAAAGGAGGATGGTCTGGTAGGAGGAGGCTTGCATGGGTAGCCCAACAGAGGATGATGTATTATACTGCACTCTGCTGATCCTGTTCTGGGTAGAGGATTGGGTATTACTCACTGTAGGTCTCAGACTAGTGGAAGCTATATTTTTTTGGAAGGGCAGATTAACAGTCAAGGGATTTTTTTTTTTTTGTCATCTTGATGAGAGGGTTTGGTTTTTTATGTTTATCATGTCTGTTTAAAACTCCTCTGTCAGGCATTTTGGATGTTAAAATAAGCTGTGAGGAGGTGGGCTAGTGGTGAAAGAACAAATAATAAAAGGATGTGCATGAGAAAGACAAATCAAGATCTCTGTCATGTATCACAAAAAGTGCAATAAAAAAAAAAAGGTGTAAAAATGGGGTTTAAAAAGTCTGCTAATTTTAAATGTTTTCCTACTTCTGGTGGACTTTTCCAAGAGCAAGAATACTTTTTAAAATTAATTCTTACATAATTGTATGTATTTTAAGCGGATCCACTATAACGATATTTTTTCAAGCTTTCCCCTAAAAAGGTTTATTCATATGTAACAAATATAAGAATTCTTTAGAAAGTGAATAAAAGTGATGAAACATTTTTAACAATATTCTAGTGCTTTCCAGAAATCACAAATAGGGAATCAGAAGTAGAAAATCCTATGATGTTTGTGTGTTCTTGACATAAAGTGGACATTGGAGCGCATTATTTATTGTCTCTATCATAGTTTAGTCCCTCACAATATTAGAAGAAATTTAATTTATTACTGACTCACTCAAGCTTTTAGGCTGTTCTTTTGTGTTCTATAGAGAAAATATGTGACTGAATACACTTAAATCAAATTACTGTGCATTCTTTTAGAGATCTTTGCTTTTTTTTGAATCCAGAAAATAAGTTTATAGAAATACTCTATGCTATTTCCTACATACATAATGCAACTGCATCACAGATCTCATCTTTATTATTGGCAAAGCATTTAATTCTTTAGTATTCAAACTTTAATGCTGAAAAAGCTTGCAAAATATTACATTTCTGTAGAAGGGTGAAGGGGCATAAGTGCTTTTTTTGGTCTGTTAGTACTATGATGCGTGAGGTGAGTGCTTAGATTGCTAAGGTTTATGCCTAACATATATTTAGCCTAATTAGCAAATGAGGTCAGCAATTAGAGAGCTGAAGGGAATCAGTTCATGATCCTAGCTGTGTGGTAAAGGTTATAAGGAAAAAAAAGCACAAGCTAAAATCTTTGCATTAGCCTTGAATTGCAGTGATGAATTGCCAGGAAAAAAAAAAAAAAGAAAAAAAAAGAAAAGCTGCTACAAAACTTCCTCACAGAGGACAGAAAAGCCATTTGATCAATGGCTTTGATCATTGCAGTGGCTGATCAGCAGGGTAATGACATGGGAAATTGCATATTCATTGAACACATCCCACACATCATCTGCTAAACTGGTCTCCATCTGGCAGGTGGGGTTGCCAGGGAAGTGGGGGTGCTCTGCTCTCTCCTGGGGGAGTCACCACAGGCTGCCTCCTTGCTGCCAGCAGAACCTGCTCGAGCAAACAGCACAGACTTGATCCCCATGACTGTTAGAGGTTTTAATCCTCATTTCACACAGTAGAGTACCACTTCTCTGGCTCCTCCATCACCTGCAAACTAAGCAGGATAGATGATCTAAACCCCTTGAGCCACCCATGAGCCATCGTCTTCAGTAGTCCTGGAAATACTTCAGAGTGTTCTATAGTCTAGTTTCTGGACACGAATCACAAAGGGAGGAACATAATATAAAGAGATAAAAGAGAAGCTGTCTTTAACGAGCACATGGCTCTCTGTCATAACAAATTACCCTGTGATGCTCATGATTTATTGTGCTGCCACTTGTTGTATGGCAGCACAGTAATGCAAGCCAAATAGGCACAATACAAGACTGTCTGCAAAATTAGTAGGCTTTGTAAATGTAATATTTATCACTGTCTGCCAGATGTGACAATCCTTCGACATATATGTGATCCTGCCTGTGGTGTCCTGAATGAAAATGGATCATATAAAGTCCTGGTTCAGTGCAGGGCCAATGAACCTATGCAAGCTGATGAGCCAGAAGGTGCTACAAATTAAAATGAGTTTGTGCCAATCTCTCCTGAGCTATTTGTTATATTATCATGTTCCACTCTGACTCTTTTTAAGATACTCTGTCACCATGCTTTTCCATGTGCATCTTCTTTTATTCTCTGCACACATTTTCTTGCAATTGAGATATTTTTTTCCTTTCTTGTACCCAGTACTTACATTTTGCACCTGTTTCCAGATTACTAATGTGGTGCTATGAAAACTGAGTCACAGTAACACCACAGAAATCCCAGTCCAAAGAGTCCGAATTCTTTGCTGAAATCAAAGTATCTGTTATGTGTGAAGATTGCAGATCAGCCCCAGGCACTCTGCCTCTTGGGCTTACAGCATGATCACTCTACATCAGCTAATAAGCTATTGAGATATATATATGGAAAAGCATATAATCTGGAAAAAAAAGTTTCTAAACCACCACATCATGCTGCCTGTTATTAGCTTATCACCTGTTGTATTTGATTAAATTGCTTTTCACTATTTTTCAAAGGAAATTTCTCAAAATTTTCAGAGATTTTTTCAGAAGTAAATTTAAAAATTAGGTCCATGATGGCAAGTTATGTTTCTGGAATGTTATTAGGACTTCAGATAGAAGATCTGGGCATTAATATGTACTGAGCTTTGATCTCCCTGGGGTCCTACCACAGGAAGGACAATCCAGACAAACCGTGCTTTTGAAAAATTCTCTTTCTAACATTAAGGGAGGCCATAACCTCAGATTCTGAGTAGACACAAATATTTTTGCTCTCCAAGCCACCTAACTGCATGACCACTGAAGATTTTTTCCACTCCCTGGAAGAGCAGGTTGGTAACAGAGTTGATGTGGTTTTGTCTCAGTGCTGTAGGCACAGTGCAGCTATGCTGAAAGTCACACCATCTGCTTTTACACAACTGCGTCTGCAGACCTAGGAGGGTAAGGCTTTTAATTGTCTGCTCAGCAGAAGAATATGGTGTTTTCAATGAGTAAACTGCAAAAAAAACACCACAAAGTGGTTTGTTGTATAGTGTAGCAAACTAGGACTGGCTTACATGGACCAGAGAGACCATCGCCTATCTAAAGGAGATTCAACTTGTGATTCTTCTGTCAGTAAAAATGATGTGAAGGACTATGTTTTTCTGTTCAAATCAGTTATTGAAAAAAATCTATGTATAGAGAGAGGTTTAGAATAATTATTGCAGCTCAGAAGTTTATATGAGATGAAGGAGATGTGTTTTCAGAAGTAACTCTGAAGCTCTGCTTCTGGAAGGAAATGCATTATTTAGCTTATTAATGGAGGGCTTAAAACCAACAAGTGAAAAGCAGCAATAAGAAAATTTAGGACAAAGAGTTTTAAAAATAGTGACCCAAGTTCTTTCACAGATCTTGTTTATTTTTTTTTAATTAACTAGGGGTACCACTAGTAATGCAGCAGGAAAATGTTCAACACTGACAGATGGAGACATTAAAGGATTCATCAGAATTATCTGTGACATCATTTAACTTTTTTAACACTTGAAAAAGAAAATTCCTTCTTTCTAGAAGCCTTAATGTTACTCTTTTTTCTGAATTATTTTTCCATAATGAATACTTGAATTATTTGGTTCATATTTGTCTGGTTTACATATGGACCATGACATTTTTAATTAACGAAGGCTGACTTCAGTTCATATTATTTTTTCTGCAGCTAAGAGCTGTGAAATAAAACAATTATTAATTCTGGATACATGACATACTGTGTAAGGTAGAAAAAAATCCACCCATGCCATTGTTCCACTACTAGGGGAAACAATGAAATGTGTGTTTAATAAATCCAAGCCCATTTTTGAGCTTTAGCATTTGATCCACTCCATATTACTCCCAAGGCTAGAAAGTAACAGCTCAGTGTTATGAATATAGCAGCACACCTTTTATTTAATAAAAACAAAAGAGAAAAAGTAATTCTGCCTTTCTAACACACGATGAAGAAAAAAGCAACAATTTTGTAAAAAGATTCATTAGCCAGGCCACAGCTTTTACCAGCTGAAAATCTAACACTGCAGAAAGTTTGGGTTACTCCGGGCTGAAAAAATACATCAGACTGTTGACTTCATATTCATTTAAAAGAATTGAAGTGTTGGGCTCCAGGAGCTAGGCTTCACCATTCACTTTATGCAACTTATTCTTCATTATTAAATGCTGAGACAGCTTTTCAGAACAAAGTGTGTATGTAGGACCCAGAAAAAGCTGCAGGCTGCCCTCCTGCTGTGTCTCTTTTTCTCTGTGAACCTTGGCTTCTGTCCTGTACTGTGGGGAGGAAAAGGAAAGATACACAATCAGACAGATATTTCAGTCAGAACTGAAATGCCTTTGGGTGTCCAGGCAAGGGGGCTGAAAGAACAAGAGGTAGGTAGGTATCTCTGGAGCCTGTGTGTTGCAGGGGTAGTGTGTAGTTGACCTGGAAGATTCTGAATGTGTGGCCAAATCTTGTATAAGATTCATAAGCCTTGCCTTGGATCTGTATGAGTTACACATTACTTTATTTTAACCTGGTCATGATTTTAAAATGCTTTTTAGACAAGGTAAGAGACCTTACAAATAGACATGACATAATTAAGAAGGTATTTTTTATGTGTAGGGTTTTTTTTTAAACCCCATTGAGTAATATTTTAGCTGGAACTCTCTAGTAAAGCACTGAAGTACTTGGCCAAAACAATTATTATTCATTTACACTTAAACATCCTTTTTCCAAGATTAGCTAGATCCCAGGATGCAAATGACCACACTTCACTGAAATGTTTTATGTTTCCCCACACAACTCCTACACACATTTTCCTAAAATTGGTTTGCATCACTCTTGGGCTATCTTCAAGGACCAAATCCTGTCACTTTTCCTCAGGTTTGTGATGCTTCACTTTGCAAAAAGTCACATTAATTTTGAGTGCTTCCTCTTCTCACGCCTCTCCTGAGCTGCAAAATCATAGAATCTTTCAGCAACATACTTGACACTGACAGCAATTAAATCTGAGAAGTTCTGCCAATAATCCTTCCTTCCTCCAAGTGTGCTGACTTCACTGTGAGGTGGGATGTACTGTCAGGCTGTGCACAGCCCAGAGCAGCAGACAGCCTGTCTGGCAGCCCTCCAGTGCCTCGCTACCTCAGGTTGAGTTACTGTTTCCTTATCTTGCGTGTGAAAATTAGTTTTTTCATGTGATATACCATGTTCAGACACTGCAGTGATGAACACCAAGGAAATGCATTATGGAAAAAAAATACGTATGTGAGTGGAACAGCAGCTGTTGCCAGACCTTCTAGCTGTGTCTGTGTTTTGCTGCTACTTGAGGGAAGCAATGCAGAAGGTCCCATTATGCAATGCTGAGCCGTAGGTTATGTAAATCAGATGCAGTAAAACTTGACACCAAGCAAAGCATAACTTTGACCCTGTTCCAAATAGATTATTAAACACCACAGTAATTTTCCCTATAGCACTGAAGTCTGAATCAATCTTAATACGGACATCATTTACCCTGGTGTGACTCTATTGATTTAACACAGTTTTGCATCAATGGGGGCAGAAAAGGGTCATGAAATTAGCTGTAGGTGACTTGGTAGTGTATAATCCGCTCTTAAACACTAAGTATAAATGACCAATTTCATTTTGGTTAAGCAACTTTCACTCCTTTTTTAAACTAAAAAGAATTTTAGTGGTATTTAGTATGTTCCAAAAGATTGTTCTTTACTCGGATGCNTGGTAGTGTATAATCCGCTCTTAAACACTAAGTATAAATGACCAATTTCATTTTGGTTAAGCAACTTTCACTCCTTTTTTAAACTAAAAAGAATTTTAGTGGTATTTGGTATGTTCCAAAAGAAGATTGTTCTTTACTCGGATGGCCAGCAATGGCTTTGGTTTGCAGTGATTATGGCTAATACATCTAATCCTGTTAGAAAAACAGGGGGCTCGCTGGAATTCATTAGCATGAGAAACTAAATGCTATCTAATACCACAACATAAATGTGCTGCATTTGGAACAGCCCCTAAGATACAGTTTTATCGTGCAGTCATCTGATTCATACCTAATCTGAAGCAAGAAAAATATAAGGATGAGCCCTGACATTTTCTCCTTATTTATAATTATCTTTTTTCAAATTACTCGTGATTATATTCACTAAAGTTTTCTTTCAGGTTCTCTGTAGCTGAAACACATTTCTCAGTTATAGAAGTTGACTTTATTCTGTCATTTCCTTCTGTTGTAAGCATATATTTAATGTTTATTTATAAGGATGAAAGTGAATTTTATTACAATGCAATCACTGACAGAGCTATTAAAAACTGCATTCTCTCTCAGCATTTTCCTGACATTGCTGAATTTAGGTTCTCTGAACACAAGAGATAGAGCTTTACTTGTGAATAAATTTTTCACATTTCTTTTAACAAATAAGAATGCACAGATACACATATATACACCTTCTATAAATTTAAAAAGTCATATCCTAAAATTTAAAATATTTTTTATTAGATAACAGCAGAAGATACAGACAGTCGTGAATAACCTTATGGTAAGACTTAGGTGAAAAATCAAATCTGTAAGTAGTGAGACCTTAAAGTAAAGGCAGAGATGACAGAGAAAGAATAGAATTGTCTTTCCTAGGTGAAAAGGAGCAATATCTTGGCAGCTTTCACAATGAAGCACAGATGTTAAGATGTTAAAAAAGATGTTAGATTCCTCGCTCTCCTACTCCAGAGATCTTGAGACTGTGGTACCAGCTATGGCTGTAACGTTACTAAACCCTAAGTGTGGTCTGAGAGGAGGACATCAAATCAAATTAAGAAAATGGGGAGAAAACACCACTTTGCCCTCAAAACCCACCTTTACCCCCTTCACTAAACATATGAGTGTGTTCCTCCTGTTTCAGGCTGACGGATTCCTGCACCCAACCAAAGCCAGGTTCCAGCTGTGCCTCAGAGGGATGTGTGGAGGCAGTGTTGGGGCTCCTAGCAGGGTGTGCCCGGCAGAAGCTGCAGCCCCGTGGCTCTGCTCTCCCACTCAGGGAGGGCTGTGCTGCCTGAGAGCAGCCCAGTGCCACGGCAAACCCTCTGCTGGAGGTTTGAGCCCCTTTGCTTTGCCTCTCATAAATATTGGATTACCATATTAAATAACCACCGTGCTAATGAACATCTGGGAACTAGGCAGTGCTGTGAAATTGAAGGGTTGCTGTTCCATTTGACTGAGAAATGTGCTGCAGTCTGATCCTTCTGACTCTGAGCAAGACACTGCAGCTCAGCTCACGATTTCCAGGATGTATTGCTGTAGACACCTTCTTCCCACTGGCGAGGGGAACAGAAGGGATCCCATAAATTCTGCATGCACACCCTGACTGCCAAATCTCTTCTAAGGCTTCCTTGATCAGTCTGTGGATTCTTCAACAGACTATGTCTAAAATAGCTCCTACTTTACCAATAGGTTTCTGCTATCCCATATGATCATTAAGAAACGTAAAAAAACTATTATTTTAAACAATTTTGCCTTTAATTCATAGATATTCTTTAAAATTAAAAACTAAAAATATAAAGTATACTAATAAAACCACTTTAAGTGTTGTTGTTTTCTTCCTGCAAATAATGAGATAGGAAATAAATTTACTTCATTTCATAAGCCTGTACTTGCAAGAAGTTACAGTCTCAGTGTTTTTTTTCACCAAATTAAAGTTATTTCTTGAATTCACTAAGCCAACACATATTCATTTTGCAGCTTTATTATATAGTAAAATCCAAAATTGCATTGTTAGGTGCCTATTTACATTTTAATTCTGAGACCTACAAAAGTAATTTCTTTTGTTTACAGGTCAACAATTCTGATATTACATTTCCAGCCATCATATTTTCTATTGAAATTATGGAATTGCCATCAGTAAGCCAATATACACATATATTTCACATACAGAACATCTCCATCTCTAATGCAATCTACATTTTTCATTACTGAAAAGGATCTGTATTTGTTTCCTAAATATAGGTTAGACTTTCTGTTTTACCTAACATTGTCTAATTCAACATAATGAAAAACTGCATGTAACAAGCATTTTTCTAACTTCTGACTTGAGTTTACTTTAAATAAATAAATCCATTCCCCAGGCTATTCTAAGTTCACATCAGATTTCTGTTTCTCGTGGAAAGAAGAAGGGTGAGCGAGGTAGAAAGTTTTTTTCCCTCACTTCCAAGTTCCATGTATTTTGTCTGTGGAAAAAAAACTTTGAGGAAGAAGCTGCAAGGAATGGGAAGATTTGAAGCTTTGAATCACAGAGCAAAGAGAAGAAAGGCCGAGAGTCTCTCTACAATTGCCTGAGCTCTCCTGAGAAGTCAAGGCTAAAGGGCTTCTGGAGGAATGTCAGTGTCCTACCCCTGCCTCCCCTAAGGATGTTGCTGCTGTCAATAATACGTGAGCAGAAAATTATACAAGGACCTTTACTTTTTCCTGTCATTTCCTTTCATGGGAATTTCCTCAAAAAATGGAAAAAACACAATTCTCTGAAAATTCAGTTCAGAGCTGATGTCCTGTATTATTCAGGTTCGTGCTTCTTTCCTCATTCTCTGAAAGGAAATTAAAGAAAGAAAAGGAGTGGGCTGAAATTATCAATTGGAAAGACCATAAGTGGGTTTTGGACTGGAATAAAATGCTTAAATACTGGTAGTCCTTAACAACACATCAAGAAATTTGATCATGAGCTTAGCTGTCAAAACATCATCACTACTTAATTTCTCATCAGACTTTGCCATTTGAATAACTATTCCTGCATTTCCAGTCCTTCTTTTGCCTAGATCTTTGATGCATATTTCACTTCCTATTTTAACTTTCCTAATCAAAATAACTTCACAACTTTCCAAACCTTTCTACACTACTGAGCCCATTTCCATCCCCTGATTTTTTTTTTCTGCCTCACTTTCCCAAAGCAAGTCAGATAAATTAGTTCTTAAACTTTGAACTGGCGGGTGTATTTTTTAAGGTTCTAAATATTCCTTTTATTTTCCAAGACTTCCACTTCTGATTTTTCCCATGTGGTGCTACTTTGGCAGTGGGAATGCTGTATGTCATTGTGTTTTTCCTATACTTTTCCATATACATTTGGTGCTTAAAGAATGATTAAAGAAAGTAAAATAATGAACTTGCCAACTTGAGTGGCCACAAACACTTGTGCCTCCAGTCTAAGAAAGGAAGGATATTCACTCAAAGGCATTACCAAGCTCAGAGAAAAAACCATTGTTTTAAATATTACTTGGTAAGGAAAGAAAGAAGAATGTTCAGGTGTGCTGATACACTTCAGTTGAATAATGTTAACAAATATGCATATTCAAAAAATCCTCTCTAATACAGTACAGATATAGTCTCTAAACCTACAATTAATCCAGGAGGAATAAGCAATATTAATACCTAATTCTGGCTGGTTCTAGTAAAATTTAGCAACTGTTCATAGCTAGTGTCAAATTCTACAGATAAAAATCACATTCTTGATCAAAATATTTTAACTAGAATGTAAATTAGTTCTAAAACTTGTTCAGTTAAATAATAGTGCCAATGAAAAAAGATATCTTTAGAAGTGTCAGGGTTTTGGGTTTTTGTTGTCTTGTTTCTTTTTCAAATCAAGAAGTCATGTTATATGGACAACCAAAATGTTGTTTTTACAGTCTGAACATGGGTTTGGCTTCATAAAACAGCTTGAACTAATTAACGGATGAGAGGTAACTCCTTGCCACCTCCACTTTACAGGCACTCTTAATTGTATGACTGTAGAAGGCAAAAAGAAATGTCTTCAATTGAATAAGTTCTCCCCCCTTTGAGATTTACACAGGGCACCCTCCTAATATAGCAGATTAAACTGTGAAATTATAGTCATTGTTAAAAAGCTGCAACAGTGCTTGAAAATTTAACCTGTGTTTNTTTTTTTTTTTTTTTTTAAGGTTTGTTTTCATCTTCGGTTCACAGGTGCTCAGTGTAAAAAATTATCTTGCGCTTAGACTTTCACTAAGTCTTTGTTCCTTAGCTATTATTTTAGATAGATGATGTGCAGGATTTTTTTCTTAGCTATTAGTGCTCCACAGAAGTTTGTGCTGAAAGGGTTCTGGGTTTTCATATGGTTAAATCACATTTATAAGATAACACAAGTATCAATCTTAATAAGAGGGCAACATTCTGCATTGTTCAGGTCAGCTGCCACAGTTATTACTTTTTTGGGAAGCCTTGGAAATTTTTATGTTTTTTATTGATCTCCCTTCTGGGCTGAGTTGCAGTTCAATAGCTGAATTACTAACCTAGTTATTTCATCGTAACAAGTGATAAATGATACTGCTTTTAGATCAACGGTGCCTTATTTCAGATTCTGAGTTCCTAACACAAATTCAGTCAATACTGGTTCAAACTAAAGGCTATTCCTTCTTTGTGAGGGACATATCAGCCCCTTTGAATGTAGAGGCACAGAGTGGACATATATGCTCTTTGTGTTTGCCAACAAAGGTCAGTAGGCAAGAATTAGCATTCAAGAACATTCAGTAATTTGGAAGCTGCCTGGAGGATATGTCTAGCAACTTAAGGCTCAAAATCCTGCCTCCATCTGCCTACTGCCAAAGCACAGTAAAATATGCCTGTGCTCCTTATGCTACCACTCAGAAATGTCGAGATAGTCACCTTTCAACATGAATCAGAAAGAGCCGCTTCTAAAAAACAGAGGCGTAACCTTCTGGTTTTCTCCTGTGAGCAGAGGTCTGTACCATAAGAATGACATGCAAATTTCATGAGTCCAGCCACCTAACAGAATAGCTAGAAACTGTTTAAATGTCAGGTGAAGATTGTTCTATTGACACCATCCTTCTCAGTCATGACCTAGCTATGCCATTGTTTGAGCCCAGACCCTAGTGTCTTAGAGCTGAAAACATTATCAATATACCTAATTCTCCTCATGCAGTGTTGTTTTCTCAGTCAACATATACAGGGCTTGATTCTGGTTTTGACTCTGAAAAGGTCTAAGTTCCTGCATGTGTTGCAACAATTTGTGTAATTTTCCTTATGTCTTCCTGGCTATGTAAGATCAGAAGAGGAAAGAGTTTAACAGAATGAATGAAGGCACTTCTTAAACAATAAAAGTGAGTCTTGAGGTAACGAAAAACTCTTTGACACATCCCCTCAGTGCTATGACAATGACACAACATTGACCAGTAATGATCCCGCTGCTGCCACTACTGATGGCTCACATCATCAGTTTGTAATTATAAGTACTGAAAAAACATCAAAACTCTCCTCAAGCCAGTGGGGTAAGTGAGAAAACATGGTAAAAACCAGCCCTTTATCAGAGTTTTGTGCAGTCATAAAAGCCTCTATAGCTACAGGACACAGATACTTGCAGACAAAACTACTAAAATTTTGCTTTCAAATGTAGAGCCTAGGAGAACTGGCTAGATCATCTGTAATTTCTATGCCCAGTAAAATAATTTATTCAGCAGTTAAGTAAAAATACAGCTGAAAGGTATTTTACTTTCCTGACCAGAGCATCAACCAGTGACAGAAATCTACTTTTCATTCTTTTCTCCAGGTCCTCTCTTTGCCACTTCTAAACCATGCCCTGAACCATGCACTGTTCTACTTACTTTTTAACAGTTATCTGTGGCATACCTATTTTTTAAACAGGGATGGGAACAGAATAATTTTTTCTGACCTACAAAGATCATTGGAGACAATGAACATTCAGTTCACAAATGCAATCTTTTCAACAGTAAAATTCATCACTTGCATCATTTAAAAAATAAATATAGTTGCCACAGACCCACATATGAGAATGAGAGTGAAATACCCAGATGGAACCACATATGCTGACATTTTCCTGCGTCATCACCAAATCATTCTTGGTTAAGCACGCAAAACAAAGAACCTTATCTTCAACAAGGATCATGTTGTACTTATTGTCTACAAACATGAAGTAAATAATTGATTACCTGTCAAGTATGCTGAGCTTCCCACAACTTTTTTTTAAAATAAAATCAGAGGTAAAAAGACTTTATACCTCAGTCAGAATATGTTTCTATTATTCTGCACTGTTTTGATTGTCTGCTTGTTCCTTTGTGGGGCCTTCAATTAAAGTGCTGTAGGTCCCATATTCTCCATACATATGCAACAGAATAGCTCAACCCTTTTGACACCCTCTGTCCTCTATGCAT
>VZUA01076099.1:51293-66378 GCA_013401035.1 Horornis vulcanius | reverse complement strand
AAAAAAAAAAAAAAAAAGCAGCTCTGAAGCAAGGAATGATTTATTATGGCATTTCTCGGTTATATGTCACAGCCATAGCAACCATGTTGATTCTTGTTTTGTTTTCCTCGTGGATGAATAATGAAGGCATAAGGAATCATTAGTGAATGATCATTATCAACTGATGAATGTTATGCAATAGGCTCATGTTACTTTTGGATTGCATGTAAGGCTTTCTTTATGTCAGGCAGTGGTTTCCTGTGGTGTTGGTGTGAGAGAGAACTGTCATGTTCACACTGAGTTCTTCTGTGGGGACCTTCTGATCAGAAGAGGTGGGAAGTCTGGCGAGTGCTGGGGTTCCCTAAAGAAAAAGCTGCCCCTTTTGGGGTTTCTGCCTTCTTGCTCTCATTTATTTTCAGTATAGTGTGTCCTTGTCTGTTATAGGGCAAGCTTGTACAGCTCAGCTGACTCCCCTGGCTCTGGTTTATCTGAGGCAGGGAGCTGACCTGCCTGCCATGAGGGTCTTGTCCCCATGGAACGTGTCCCTGCCTCTGCAGGAAGGTGCTGTGCTTACCCTGCCGTGCTGAGTTGCCTCTGCCTTGGTTAATGCTCCCCTGGTGGCTGCAGCACTGGTACAGTCTTGGCTCACAGGAATGGTTTCCCTTCCCACAGCAGATTTTACTGAATCACCACTTCAAGAAGAGAACAGAAATCCTTTCAATTTGTAGCCACCCATCCACCCCTAATTCCATGCCTGTTTTGAGGGCTGCAGTTTTCAGGGTCCCCCAGGGTGACCCCAGCTGCTGTCCATGTTTGTCACAGGGACTGGGCTCTGTCAAGGCACTGAGGAGCAGAGGCTTAAAGCATTCACCCTTTGAGGCTGGTTTGGGATGAGTCTGACCCTACAGTCCCACAGGGAAGTGATCAGCAACCAAATGCAGCAAGGAGCCTGTACCTGAGCTCTGTTCTGCCTCCTTGTGAAATACAGAGGAAATGTCAGTCATCTTCCACATTCAGGAGCAGCTTTTTACCTATTCTTCAGTCTTGTTGGTTTACTCTTGTTATTAATTTACAGCTCAATCCCAAACCTGTATCATACTCAGTAAGAGCCTCCATGTAGGCTTGTGTGGGCTTTTGGGGTAAATTCTTCAGTGTCTGAGGCTGCTTTAAGCTTACCTGAGGGATTTCTCCTGAGATGGACCATTTCCAGTGGTGATAGTGCCTTTGGTGTCTCCCATAGCTGGAAAATAAATGTAGCTTTTTGTAAATGCTTTAGAATCCTGTTTTGTCCTATATAGCCTTTGAAAGACAGGTAATATGGAGGAAAGATTCATAAAAAAATTTCTAAAGGTAGAAATATCAAGGTGAGGTTTGAAGAATAGCACATATAGTGGGTAATAGTTTACTGCATGATTACTGCATGATTATGGTCAGCTGATTTGACAGGCATATTTTTCCCCACACCAAGCAACACCTTACTGTGATTGGATCTCTGCTTTAAGTGTCCATAATAAAACAGATGTGATATGAAGGGAATAATTGACTGATAGACCTAGGAAGAATGATTCCAACCCATCTGGGTTACCTGGAAAACCAGCACGTGGCTTCTCTTCTGCAGTAACGTGTGAATGAAGAAATTCTGCAAAGGCCCCATTTCTCTGTAGAAGCTCTTGGTAGGAACCGGTTTCTGAGATCATTCCATCCACCAGAAAAACAATGTTGTCCACTTGAGGCAAAATGTTAATTGTGTGAGTCACCAGCACACGAGTCTGCTTGAATAAAGAGGGAACAGTTACAATTGTTCTGCTGGCAGTACTGGTATCAGTATTTCAGGATCAAATTCAGGCCTCAAAAATTCATCAGCCTGAATGGAATTAAAAGGCATTTCCTTTTATTTATATTTCTGAGCATATTTGCACAGTTCATTGGAAGAAAGGACATAAGGAAAGTAATTTTTCCCTAGATAAATTGGCATATTCTGCATCTCTAATAAAAGTCAAGCCCTTTGAGTACACCTTAAGTCTGATACATTCTTATTAGCCAGTCATTCTGTTTCAATACAATTAATTATATTCTGATACTTGCAACCAATCCTCATGGAGAGAAAGGTATTTATAATCAGATATGTTTGTTTTAATTGGACTTTCCAATGCAAGAAATTGCCTTCTTCCTATTTTCCTTCTATAATGTGAAACTGAATCAAGTGTTTCTAGGCAGTTTATAGTATGACTCCAACAGAGCTGCCCTAGCATCCCTTCTCATGTAACCATGTTTATTATCCAGGTTGCTTGACAGCAGAGGAATATCAAGGAAAAACAGAACACAACCAATGCAAAAAGAATGAAGGAGAAGTGTTTAGGTGATGAAAATTGTAAAGATGCCACTGAACTGTTCAAAAGTAATGGGATTAGACATGAGGATAAAGACAGCCTTCCTCCTCCTGGGTGAGATTCCCTGCAGGACTTACAGGTGCTGTGTGGCCTGCAGAGGTTCCCCTGCTGCCGTGTAAAAAATCATTTGTGAGCCTGTGATAAACTGAGCAACCCACCATACTGGAAATATTTCGGAGGCTCTGCTAACTAGAGATATGGTGCAATTGTTTACAGTTCAGGTTCATAGCACACCTTGTCCTTCAGTAAACCATTGGGTCCAAGGACATGCTCAAAAATGTGCTGCCCAACGTGGGCATCAACAGCTGACAGGGGATCGTCGAGCAGGTAAATCGAGGCCTTCTGGTACACGGCCCGAGCAAGGTTCACCCTCTGCTTCTGCCCTCCAGACAGATTGATGCCCTGGAAAATATATTAACTCTGTTTATTTCAAAGCTACAGCCTATTTCCCAACTGCTGACTCTCTTTACACTGAGATTTTATGACTTCCTTATTTTTTAATCAATGCATCTCCCTCCCTCCACGTAGGGCTCTTGCAGAGGCAGAGTCTCTTGAACAACTCCTCTCTCCTGCAAAGGAGCACCCAAGAATGACCTGGATATGTTGATTTTTTCGTAAACAATCTCTCATGTCTCTGGTTAATCTGTCAGAAGGTGGCTTAAATTAAATTTCATTATGGCCCAACTTTCCAGAAATTCCTGAGCACCTGCCTCTCGGGAGTTCAGGTTTTTCTTGTGTTTTTATCACAGTTCCCAAAGTTGTAGTTACTCAGGTGCAGATGTTTTAAGCAGGACACCTGAAGTTGTAGCTACTGAGGGAAAAGTTAGCCAAAACATAAACCCAAGGCAGTACCTTTTCTCCTATTTCACTCTTCTGCCCTGCAGGAAAGGTCTCCAAATCAGGGTGCAGTGCACAAGCCTCTGTGACTCTATTGAACCATGTTGCATCCATCTCTTTCCCAAACAGAATATTTTCTTCCACTGAAGCATTTAGAACCCAAGCTTGCTGGGGGACATAAGCTGTAGTGTCCTATAAAAGTGGGAGAATGTTAGCAAACGTTTCCATAAGCTCAACCTGGCACTGTGAGAACCCATCTTAGAAGAAAAGATCTCTCAGTTATGGAAATCTGGAATGATCATCACCACTGACACTTCTCAGAAGGCTTTACAAAATATGAATCTGCACTGTTACTGCCTTATAGGGGAGTAAACAGAGGTCAAGTACAGGATACAATTCACCAGGATGACACTTCAGCTTACTGTCAGAGGGGGAAATAGAACTGGATCTTTGAAGTACTTTTCCAGCGCCTATTTCAGGCCTAAGTTCAGGCTCATCCGAGAAGTCTGCAGCACCTTCAAATAATTAAATGTGGACTGATAGATACAGCCTGTGTTAAAACTCAGCAGTAAATGGGTTTTCCTCAAGTACCTGATGCTGTGCTTAATACCTTACAGTTCCTGGAAGCAGCCAAATTATAGAAGCAAATGCTGAGGGCAAAATTCACCTTGAGGGTCACGCAGCCGTCGGTGGCCTGCAGCTCGCCCAGCAGCGCTGCCAGCAGGGAGGACTTGCCTGCACCCACCTGCCCCACCACAGCCAGCAGAGAGCCCTGGGGCACGCTGAGCTCTATGCTGTGGGGAAAAGATCAGCCTCTTACTACATTTTAGATAAACTTTCTGAAAAGAAAACAGTTGTAGTAAGTAATTGTAATTTTTATCAAAATTCGTGCTGTTGTTGGGTATGTATCGAGTAAATCCCCTGATTTTATCCCTTCAGACACCTCCAGCCAGAAAGTCTTCATCCACATTCCCATCTGAGTTTCATACCTAGATCCCCACCCTGGAGATAGGCTAGCCCAAAGCACTGGATATAGAACATTCCTGAACATAAGAACTTTTCAAAGCGTTTCTTTTCTAAAATGTCAATGCCTTTTGAAATAAGCATGTAGTGGTGTCATATATAGTATCTGCATTTCATCTGTTCTATTTTTTTTGCCTTAAATCACTGTAATTTCATATTTGGGCAAGAAAACTGTATAAAGAAAAGAGTCTCCATATAATAAGGCAACATCCGGATACAGGCACCTTCCCATTTATGTGCTCCTCAACATAAAAGTAAAATTATGTCTTAGCTGATTTAATAATTTTCAAATTCAACACTGAATATGAAGCAAACTCAGAAGCCTCTGGGTATTCCACCCTGGTTTCACTTAGGCCCTGGGGAATTAGTTCACCCAGCATCCAGCCTGACCCACAGTATTGAGAGATGACTAAGGGTTAAGTCTGTACCTTCTAAGACAAGGAGAAGTTTCTTTGCTCCAGCAAAAAGTCCCATTTCTTATGGTGATACTTGCCTGTACTAAAACATGAAGAGAGACAGACCACTTGTAAATGCAAAGATAGCTACAGAAATGTCCCAATTTATGTGATTTTATGTTTCAATGTGTATTTATGTTACAGAAAATCAACCTTTATTATGAAAAGAAGGGGTAAATCACCAGATTAGATTGCATTGTAAGAAATAATGAAGCCAGAGAGATAAAGTGACAGTAAGGGCAAATATTTTTCTCTTGACTATGGTATACACCCTTAGAACCTGAACAGTGGAAATTACTCCTCTTATAAGACAAAAGTGCTAACAAATAAAAGCTCACCACAGCCAGAAGTGTTTCTGCTTGAGCTCTCAGGATTCAGTTCTTCCAGACTCAGAAAAGCTGCTAAGCGGTTTAAGGAAACTTTGGCCTGAAAAGAAGCAGCACACGGAAGAAAATGAGATTTAGAGTACAGAGGGAGCAAAACCCCAAAGTGAAGACTCAGCTTGAAGACCCACTTAGAATGCTGACTGCTGCTATGCTGAAGATGCTGTGGGCTTAGATGGCCAAAGGCAGCTCCTCCTTATGTTACCTGCCTTTATTTCCACTTAGCTTAGGAAAACCCCCATATCCTTCCCTGTGCTTCTGGTTCAGTGAAATTGGTACTTCATCCAATTCTTCCTGCAATCTTTCCAGTGACTGCTTCTGTACATGAAAATCTGTGACAGTCTTGGAGAGTAAGAGGGAAATGAATTTCCTCATTTCTTACTGAACAGTGAATTGCTTTTCTCTCTGGCCTGTACTAGCAGGGTCTCCCCTATGGAGATTTTGCTCCACCTATTCTGATTTCTGTGATTAAAAACAGAACTGGAAGTCCCTCTGAGATCTAATGGTGTTTATACTGAGCTACAGAAGACTTAGGAGTAATTCTTGTTGACTATTTTGTCAATATAAAGGAGCCTTTCTGAAAAGCAATGTCACAAAGTACCTTTAGCTGCAAGCCCTTGCACTTCACCATTTCACAGTGGCAATTAAATAGCTGATGTGCAGAGCCCTAAGAAATCCCTACCTTTACCTGTTAATGGGGATATGTAAAAAAACCCTTATGGCCAAAGGAAGAGGAACAGGGCCTGCAGTTAACCTGGACAGCAGCATTGATGGAGAAGGGCAGGAAGGAGTGGGCAGTGTTGAGGATGTTGATCAGTGTTAAGGACACAAAGGCCTTCTCAGCATCCAGCACGTGTGTGTTGTCCACCAGGGTGTACACAGCAAACATGACAAATGTGATCTGAAAGGGAGCAAAGGACAAGCAAAACCACTTGCTTCAGAATGGTTCAAGGGTGACAGGCCCTTCAAGACTCTGGGACCCATTTGGTTAAAGGCAGGCTATCACCTCTAGGTGCCTGTCCTGCAAGTACCATTGGCAAAGGTCTGGCATGTTGGTGACACAACCAAGTTTAGTCATTGGATGTTTGTTCTGCTTTAAGGAGGTTTTGGTGCAGCAGCCACAGCAACTCCTGTCACCTCCAGCTCCTCCAGGCAGATACAATCTTTAGCTGTCCATAGGAAAAATCTGTCCAGTCAGGAGTACAAAGAAAAAGGGAAGTAACAGCACATGTTTTATGTAGGAAGGTGATCCACTCACCAGGAAAGTTGATGAATGGAAAGAAACTAGGGATGCTGAGAAGAGAATCTGAGATCTTTTTAAGGCCTGAAGTTCTTGCTTTCGGATTCCAAGCACTTTCTCCATGAAGGTTTTCTCCCAACCATACAGTTTGATTACTTTAATGTTACTGAGAATGGCATTGGTGAGTTTGGCCCTCTCATCCTTATGCTTCATCTGGTTTTCCTGTAATAAATGTTTGAGTTTTATCATTTAATAGGTTGAATGTTTAATGGTGCAATTATTCTGAAGAAAAATACCTTATTCCTGCCTCCAAGTCCTGAATAAATTTACCTGCAGTTGAGCTGTATATACTGTTTTGCTTATGAATCTTCCAAGCTGGGAAATATTTTACTTTTCATCTTCAGAGCTTTATTTTTACTGTCAGTACATGAAAACAACAGAAAAGTAGGGCAAACATAGTAAAAGGCTGAACATGGAAGAGCTTACTCTAAATTTCAAGAAACTTTGCAGGCTTCAAATCCTCTTATGTTACTTCAGACAGTCATGGCAAACGTGAATAATAAATACAAGTAATCACACAACTCAGTAAACCACTTCATTTTTATGAAGCAAAATGTACCTGAAACTGACTCCTCTTCTTGGTGATCACAAAATTCAGGGGCAAAAGAAAAAGAAATACAGCAACTGCAGTCAAGGCAGATGGCCCTAGAAGCTGCCAGGAGACAAAAGGAAAGAGAAGGAACTTCTGTTGATGACTAGGAAAGACTGTTTTTTGTTCCCTTGCTTACCTTCCCTCTTATTTGAACTTGTGCATAACATCCCTCTGGCTAAGCCTTTACTCTAATCTTGTCTTTGCCTTTCCTGGGAGTTGTGCTCCTAAGCACTGTGGATTGTTAACTCTCCAAGCAGGATAACTCCTGTCATCAGGCTGTGCTGAATTTATTCGCTCCCTTGTTAGGAACTAGATCGGCGCTGAAGGCGATCCAGAGGCACGCCGGCAATCCAAGCCATGCCCGGCTCCGCCCGCCCGTCCCTGGACGCGTTCAGAAGGACATCTTGTGGCTGCACAGAGTAAGTGACCCCAGACAACACCAGGTTTTCCTTAACAAACAAACCCGAACCCTCAGCAAAGTATTCTTGCAGCATAAATAACCCAGCTTGTCTGCATGAGATGAAATGGTGGCATTGTCCTGTGCCGTTATCTTGGGACAGCTCTTGGATCTCAGCGTTCATAACAATTATGTATCAACACTTGTTTCTCATGGGTTAGTTACATCTCCCTAGGGATGGCTGGAGAGGGGAGTGCTGGTGGACACAGAGTTACAGATATTGTCTGCACAAATGTCTGGGAGCACCAAAGAAAGGGGAATTATGCTCCAACCACGTTCAACTTGTCAACGTCATTAGAGAAGGGATGATGACTTCTCACCAGTCTGTGCCTTGGCTACTGATTTTCACAGTCACAGCATCCTGCCAGCACGAGGCACAATCCATCCTGGGCAGTAAAGGAAGGCCTCTGGAAAGCTCCTGTGAATCACCTGTCTCTATACTGCTCATATTTCCATTTGGCAAAAACAGGGACTAAACAATAGGGCTCTGTACTGCTGAGAAAATATCATACTTTGATTAGAAATGGATCTTTTAGATTACCATCCATTATTTCTAATTCAAGTTTTGCTCTTTCCTTGCTAAAGTCCTTGAAACCTATGAAATTCAAAGCATCCAATACTCTTTGTGAATGGCATGTAACTTTGTTTCAAGCTTTTTCACTGATCTTGTGGTAGTCAGGCTTCAGGATGAGGTACGTCAAGTTGCTATTTCAGACCATTCCCCATTATTTTCTGGGACTATGCCAATGAGCTGGAACTGGCCTTTCAGCCTACACTGGGCCACCACCTTTTGGCTGTAAAGAGAGGTGACAGGAAAATCTGAAGCAGAAGTTAATCAGTCTGCTCACAATAACCATATTCAGTCTCCTGAAGGGGACTGAATACTGAATAGACAGGTGAGAAGATGAACTGAAGGATCAGGCAAGGATTCTGTATCAATAAAAATATCTTTCAGAAAGAAAAGTGAATACACCATGCTACAGAGCTAAGAAAAATATGGCAGTTTCATGTAATTCAAACCAGCAAGTAGAATTTTAAAACCTTTTTCCTTTGATATTTAGAATAGAAAGGGATTGATAAAAAGTATCATATTTTACCTGCCACAAGAAGACAAAGCAGATGATAATCCGAATAGGAGCCAGCCAGGTCCCATTAAAATAGATAATCAGATCCATTAGCTTCTGCACATCTACAGATACCAGATTAACAATTTCACCTGTGGTTGCTGCTTTCCTTGAGGCATTTGACATAACCAGGATCTAGACAGGGCAGAGAAGAAAGAAAAGACATCATCAAACTACAGCTTTAGTCCAAAAGTCAAACAACATTCTTTTGCTCATAAAGAACAAAGAGAGGGAGAAAAGTGTGAAATCCCACAGCTGTTGAAACCATGCTGCTACCTGGGCCATGTGACTTCACTTTGAGATGAAGCATTTACTCCTTTTCCCCAACCACCATCTACAGTATAAGAAAGTTCATGTTGATTTTTGCTCTTTCCTTTTCTTGGCTTTTCCTTCTTAGGAAGCTCTGAAAAATGTACGTGCCATATACTGCTTAGAGATGAGTACAGGACAGCTACATCCTAAAACTAACATCTCCCCTGACATTGCTATGAACAAGGTACATCATTTCTGCTAAGACAGGGCTAGAAAAAAGCAAAGCTAAAAGAGGAGCTGCAGCCTCACCTTCCTGTACACCAGCCCTGTTACTGCAGTTCTCAGCCTCAGCCCCAGAACAAGGCACATGTACATATAGCGTTGCTCAAACAGGGTCTGGAGACAGCCCAGCAGGAACATGCTGAAGGCATAGAAATATCCAAGCCAGCTTGGGGCTGCCTCATCTTCAATGAACTTCAGGAAAAGGCTGCAAGACAGGAGCAAAATGTTGCTGAGTCCACAAAGAACTGATGAAATACCACACATACAAAAATAAACTGGCAGAAATATTGGTGATTTTTCTGAATTCTCTCTGGCTGAGGTTTATCAGTCAATAGCAGAAGAACTGGAACATATAATAACCTGATTTTTGAAATCTAGCCACTCCTGGTTTTGAAGCAATCTCTGATCTCAGCATCCTCTCTGGGTAGACCTCATTTTCAGTGTTAAGGATGGCTCCTGATTTTCAGGAATTTGTCAGAAATATGCAAAGTGGTAGCTGTAATCTAAGGGGGTCATTGGCATTTCCAGAACTTCTCCTAATGTTAATGACTAAGAAAGGATGTTGCCCATGAAAATAATGTAATGCAGGTTGGTGTTGTACCAACAGAACCCACAAAGCATTTTATCAGCTAACAAAGCTATGTAAGATGTGTAGGATGCACAGCTGTGCTCTTTATTAGCCAGGGAACATGGAGCCTTAAGACAACAGCAAGTGACAAGTGATGTGATATTTAGAACCATCAAATAACTCCTGTTCTAGTAAAGTTGTCAAATGGCTTGGTGCATCCTGTCCTTCCCACTGCTGGAGCACAGCAATGCAGACAGTGTGCACAGCTTCATACAGTGGCTTTGTGTCTTTTCCTCCTGACTTGACAGTGGGTTTAGCACAAATGACACCTGAGCTCCTTTCATCAGCAAGAGCAAATTTCAAAAGGTCGTTGTCTGTGTGTGTGTGGGTGCTGCCATACACACCTCCAGGCTCATGCACACAGCAATCTTGTACATGTGACAGAAATACATTATAAATGTGCACATACCTCAGTACCTTTGGGGTGGAGAACAAGAAGACATCACAGATAACTAAGCAGACAGTGCTGAGAAGGAAGTAAGTTCCAAACATGCTCCAAAACATTCTCAGTAAGGGTCCGCTCTGACTGTGCTTTGATTGCAGTAGAGCCTCTGTCTCCTCACCTTCTGCTATGCCAGTTTCAGTTTTTTGACCCTTTTTAAATGAAGCAGACTCCATTCTCCTGAAGGAAGAAACAATGAGAAAGTTACTTACAACTGGAGAAAGCTTGGGAATTTTGTACCTTCAAAAAAATCACTAAATATCTCACACTGGGTCTCATACCATCTCCAGTATAGAAGCTCATCAAAAACTGCCCCTCTCACAGAAAGTTAGTTCTGTGCTTCCAGCAGTGCATTAGATCATCTAGAACTGCCCAGCTGAGCCCATGATATGCTCTCCAGATCAAATACTCACTGCTGAGTTCTGCTGTGACACTTCTTCCACTCTCTTTCTGCCCAGGCAACAATTTCTTCAGAGGAGTCCTGTTTCCTCACTGGCCACAAGTCATCCACCCCCAAGGCCTGCTGAGAGCCTTTCCAGAGGAGCCTGGAGGACACAGACTGCAGTCAGGGGAGCACAGCAGAACCTGTGGTGTGTGTGACACTTCCAGAACACAGGGGCATCAAGGCAGAGCACCACTGAGAGCACACAGACAGGACATCACAGCCCTCTCAGGACTGTCCTGCCCCACAATGAACATGAATGTCCAGGAGCAGCAGTTTTGCTTTGAACCCCTAGGCTATCTTCTGTCAGCACAATGGGGAGTTGCAAGTCAGCCCTAATTTCTTAGTCCATACTGAGAGTCTTGGGTAGTGGAGAAAAAAGTTCAGTTTAACTTTGTCTGGGCTCCATGAAAGGCAGATGAGACCTGATCACATTATGGAATATAATTGTTTTACTTCTGAATGCTCAGCAGCACACTGGGCCTATGCCCTCTTCATTATTTTCCCCTTTCCCAGCATTTGTTACAGCAAGTTCTGGCAGGCAGAGAGGGCTGAGGTTGGTGTACAGTGATCTTTTGAGATTGATGAGATCTATTTCAAGATTGGGAGGGCACTGGAGGGGTAGTTGGGAGGCAGAAGAGAATTATCTAGAATCACAAATTTGCATTTTAAACTATTTTGAGAAAAGTAAATTAAATTTTTATAATTTGATCTTGTGAGAATACCTCACAAGAGAAATAATTTAAAGAAATCATTTAAATCCTCACTCCATAAGCTAACTCAGGGGCTGAGATATTTCCTAGTGGCTGCCATCGACACCCTCTCTGATCTCTGATGCTGCTGCTTTTTTCTGATATTGTAGCAAACCCACATCTTCTGTTTTCTTACCCAGAGAACCACCAGTATGTGATTTTGGAAAGAAAAGAGCTGCTGGCTTCTGGGCACTGATTCTGATGGGAGAGAAAACAAGTGTGATACTTATATATAGAAAAGGGCATGTGTCAGATGAATATAGTTCCCTTCTGTGCTTCCCCAGGAAAAGCAATCAGAGTTATCCCCCCTCCCCATTCACTGAACCAAGCATATTGTGGAGGCTCAATGGGATTGGGAGATTTGGAGAATTTGACTTTGCATAATGTCTCAGATGGAAGAACAAAGAATAAAATTCTTCATACCCAGAGACATTTATTACCTCAAGCACAGAGCTTTTCCATACTCACACCACCAACAGAGTACTGCAGCACAGGAGAGCAGCACTAGGGGAAGCAATAGAAGCCCAATCCACTGGTTTCAGTGACAAGAAACATGAGTATGGATAGGCTTTTAGTTTTGAAAAACTTACATAGAGAGACAGAACATTGTTATCCCAAATTCTGTTATTCCAAAACCTTTTAAAACTGTCAGCTTTTTTGCAGAATGATGCATCTTATATCACCCAGATTCTCATGTACCCATGTATCCCCATATATTTAAACTCCTGTTTGAGCAATGAAGCAAAGCATTAGGAAAAGCTACCTTATACTTACAGGATTGTTGTCAGCTTTAGAGAAGAAGGGAGGGTGATCAACTAAGCAGAATAACACAAATTCTCCTAGCACCAGGCCAGCATACAGGTAAGTTGTAACATGGTGGAAATGGTCTTCCAGGAACCCCTGAGGAACAGAATGCTGGTGAAAATGAGGTAAGAACCTTCATGTTTAAACAGCAGAGAAAGAGCTTCTCATATTCTACCTCTGCAAATAAACATCCACCACAAATATAAAGTGTCATGAATCATTTTTCCCAGCACATATTTTAAAAGAGGAATTTGATTCTCCCCCTTGCAGTCAATGAGACAAAACCAGCCCTGTTGTTTAGAGACTTTGTAGTCTGCACATTAAAGGTATGTGATCTCACTTACTCTTTCCAGGGAATACTGAATTTTGGAATTAAGCATCACAAGTGCAGCCATAAATGAGAGCAGCCAGTAAATCAATAGAACCCCTGAAGACCGGATGCCCATCATTCTTTCTGCTTGGGTAAGGAATAAGGCAAGGACCTGTGAGGAAGTACAAATTTGTCCAAATAAATACCTGGTAATGGAATGCCAAACATTGTTATCAAATTAATGAATACTATAGAGAAAAATCAGTTACTTTCTTGGCCAAACATTTCAATGTGTTCAGATTTGCAGCAGCATCCTAAAAGGCTAACACTTAAAAGTTGTATGTGCAATTTTGCACTCAAGAATATCTACAGAGAAGGCAAGTAATAAAATTACAATTGGGCCAACAGGCTGGAAGGATTTAGGCTATGAAGATGCAATGACAGAAGAGGAAAATAGGCACTTATTTATTGGACAGAAATCACATTTCATTCTAAACCATACTAAATCACATACTGTGGTTAAGAGAAATGAAATCTTGTCTGATTGTTCTGAGACCTCTTTCTAAACCCTACCGAAACCTCAGCTCCTGCAAGGTGAGCTCTGCCCACAGGATCTGCCCCAACTCCAACCCCCTGATATGTCACAGAGCAGAGAGGCACAAAGTGCATCCCCAGCCTTCTACTCCCCATCACCCAAATTTGTGCTCGGAGAGAGCGAGAACCATGGGAAATACATGCAAATCTCTGTCCCAGGAGGGCTAAGCTTGGCCATGTGCCGACAAACAAGGGAGGAGGAATTACCATTGTGATTCCCACCACAGCAGGGCTAATGAAGAGTGCTGGGGTCCGTGGGATTCCTTGGCTTTTCTCCCACACCATGAAGAAGACATTAGAAAAACACAATATTACCAGGATGAATCCAAGGGCCTGGGGCAGAGACAAAAAAACACACACTGGAATGAACTGAAGTGCTGGGACAATCTACCAAATTGAACAATCCAAGCTGCCTGGGCAGTAAGACTGGAGAGGTGAAAGATCAGGTTTGGGACAGAGAATGTTATGGGAAGTGTCAGGGAATCAAATGGAAGTACAGGGGAGAAGATCTTATGACATATCTTCCTAAAACTTTACTTGATTTATACTGACCTGAGCTGGTAAATATCAAAACAACCCACAGAGATGGATCATCAGGAATGAATTAACAATTTAGGAAAGTTAAGCTCTGCATCAAAGTTAAGATAATTTTAGGACCAAACCCTATGCTTTGCCCTTACCATTTTGGCTTTGAAGATGCGGGACATCCTGATGTAGCCTTTGTTTCTGTGTCGGAGGTACCAGTAGTAGAAAGGAAAGCAGATCCAAAGATAGGCACAAGGGATGTAGGCAATGACGGAGCTCTCGAAGCACCAGGTCAGTCCTGGGATGTTTGCATGCCATGTCTGGTTCCAGTCCTAAAACAGAAACAATGCAGAAGTGAAGGACATGATGCAGAGCAAGGCTGGGGACAGGAATCCCATGACGGAAAGAGGAAGCAGATAATGACTCGCAAATTATGACAAGAGTTTATCAACCCTGGGGATGGAAACCTATTCGAGTCCAGACTGATCGACTCACTAGAGCCCTTTAAAGGTATTTCTGTATTGGTCCGGGCTGCGCTTCGCTCGCAGCTCATCACATTTACTGTAGCTGGTCTGTTCGGCCTCCGTCCCGAGGAGGCAAAAGTCCGCACCACAGCAGCCCCTGACGGAAACGCAACTTCCCGCATCGCGGAGTGTCGGCCGCCTCCCCTCAGAGCCGCACTGCGACCCTCGGGGCTCCGGGGCTCCGCTCCGTGCCGCGGCTCCATCGCTCACTCACCCGGGGCGCGGCGGGGCCGGCCCGGGGCCCGCACAGCGCAGGGCCCGCACCCATGGGCGCTCCGATGGGACTCTCGGCCCGGGACCCTCGGCCCGGTGCCGGCGGCGTTTCCTCGCTGGGCAGAGCTCCGATCCCGCCGGGCACGGGAGCGACAGCGGAGAGCCCCGTCCGGCCCCGTCCGACCCGTCCCGCTGGGCCAAAGTCCGGCCGCGGCCCCGGCGGCGGCAGCAGCGCGCTCCGAGGAGGAGCCCCCGCGATCGCCGGCGGTGGGAGCTCTCTGAGCACAGACACTGAGTGTATTTTACAAAGGAGACACTGTTGATTCTTTCCACAAATTCAGCACGCCAGGGGGGGTAGCGCCAATATTTTTTAATACAGTAAAATTTACACGAACACGCCCACCTAAGACATAGTCTCCACCTATCTGATGCATATTTATATTGACATAACTTTGCGCAATGCTTGAAACAAAAAAATATTTTCTTTATTGAGCAACTTCTGCTGTAGAAATTATCTGACCTTCGTTACGTTCACAAAAGGTGAGCAGATACAGATTGAAGACGACAAATCCTCTTATCGAAGTGACCTGGCACCAGCTACGCCTACAAAGGGTGCGAAGGTGCAGCCAGGGGTGGAAAATCCCGGCGGGAAGCATCACCGGGATGAGGCCGAGCCGGGACCGGGGCCGGGATCCGGATAGGGGGCGGGCCGGGATCGGGATCGGGGGCGGGCCGGGATCGGGGCCGGGCCGGGATCGGGGCCGGGATCCGGATAGG
>VZUA01076099.1:15057-51190 GCA_013401035.1 Horornis vulcanius | reverse complement strand
CGTAAAGTCCGACGTGGAGATCAACTACTCCCTGATCGAGGTGGGCGCCGCCGCCCCGCCCGCCGCCGGTCCCGGCTGCCTGCCCCGGCTGCCTGCCGGGCGTGCCAGGCGCTGCCGCCCGGGCCGCGGTCACAGGTGGCGGTGGAGCTGCGGCTCCTCTTCGCCCTGGCATTCTGCAGCCTGCTTGCCATAAACCCTGTCCTGCTGCCCCCTGGCACGGCTGCTGCTGTGTGACAGCACTGGGTTAGAGAATGCCTGGTTCCAGCGCTCCTCGCCTGTCTTTAAAATATTTTTGTGTCTGTTTTGTTTGCTTCTTTTAGATTAAGTTATATACAAAACACGGTACTCTGAAATACCAGACAGACTGTGCTCCGAACAATGGGTATTTCATGATTCCCCTCTATGACAAGGTAAGACACAAATACCTGTGCTGTCCCCTCTCTGCTGGAGGCAGCAGCTGCCTCCACCTCGATCTGCAGGCAGATTAAATCTCGCAGCAACACCCACCCATCAAACATTTGAATCAGAACATCATTTAGTTTGGTTTCGATCAAAGTTTCAACTGTTTCTTTCTGTGATGCAACGACTTCATTTCCCAGTGCTAATTATTAAGATAAAAGCCAGCTAACTATAGCTGCAGTCTTGCATTTGTGCTGTTTATTGGAGTGACTGCAGCACTGGGAGCCTGAATTCCTGCCAGCAGCTGTGTGCTATAGCTGTGCAAATACTGCACAAAAAGTACAGGCTCCTACAGAGCACAGATAAAGCTTTCAGACTTTTTGCCTATAGAATGGAAATAAACATAACGGAGAAGGTGTTTTGATATGACTGAATTGAAAATAACCTGGTTAATTGCAGATACTAAAAATGTTTTAAGGAAATAATGATCAGAAAGCTCAGAATGTGTCAGTCATTTGATGTCTACTTAGACTTAAAAGGTTTTTATATTCAAATTAAATTAAATACAAGATACTCTTTGATGGTCAAGGGGTTTTGCTCTTTTAAGGAGCTAGTTAACTTAGGGTTCAGAAGTAGAAACACAAAATGGTTGGGTTGGAAGGCACCTTTAAAGGTCATCTAGTCCAGCCACCAAATAATTCCTTCCCTTCCCAATCTAAGAATGTAACATGCTTTCTGATCCTGTTGATTTCATTCTTAGTCCTTTGAGCCTGTCCAGGGATGCACTTCAGAATATATGTGGCAGAACATGTGGTGCTCTCTGATACAAGAGGATCCCTGTATTGATTGATCCTTTTCAGATCAGAGCTTTTAAAGGGATTGGGATTTTCTTATCCTGTGTCTGGGCAGAATGGTTGAGTACAACCCAGTGAAATATCCACGGCTGTTTCAGAGCCCATCTCTTGGGGCAGGTGGAGGTAGATTTGAGCACTTTCTAGCACTGAGCTGCTTGACTGTGTGCCAGGTTTGTGCTGGAGGCAGGATAAACATGGTGATACTTAATTTCTTCTCTTGGCTGGATGTGAGCCCAGCATCCCAGCTTGCCTGGGTAGATATGGCTGCTTCTTTGAACAGAGTATCATAAGCAGGAGGAAATGAGAAGGGTGGAGAATGGTACACTCGAGTCTTGTGTTCCTCTCTGCAGCATGATGCATGATGTGTTCTGACTTATTTTTCATCCCTTAGCTGGACTGAATTTAGATCAATGAAGACAGTTACTGCTTTTTATTTTTTAGGGGGATTTCATTCTTAAAATTGAGCCTCCCCTAGGGTGGAGTTTTGGTAAGTGCTTGTATGTCTTCTTACAATAGGGTGCTGTATCTGCAGTGTGGGACTTATCTCTAACTTGCAGCTGCCAAGGAAAATGGAGCACTTTTCCAAACCTATAAACCATACTGCATGGTTTAATAACTGAAATGTACTTACTGTACCGGGGAAAGTGAAGCTGGGTAGTAGACATTGACAAAGTAAGCCTTGAACTGATTTGAAGGAATGTTGATTTTTTACAAAAATGGCTGCAGTGGAAGGAGGGAAAGAGGGTTTTCAGCATCAGGATTTGGGGATGCTTTAACTTTGTTGAAGAAAGACTCCAGAGCAGCACTTGCCGTGCTTGAATTAATACATTTCTGTGACAGTTGTGTAAAGCTGAAGCAGAGTTTCTTTGTGGTTGCTCTCTCACTAACTAGCATGCTATTTCATTGTTCTTCTCTTTCAGAACCAACCAGTGTAGACATCCATGTGGATGGCATTAATGACATTTGCACAAAGGGAGGTGATATTAACTTTGTGTTCACAGGATTTTCTGTGAACGGAAAGGTTAGACTCCACTGTTTTTATTTATTCCACCTTATGCTAGTTCAACCTTCATAAAAAACATTCAGATTCAGCTCTACACGTTATTTTCATTCATTTATACTTGTTTCTTTCTATTTTGACAGGTTCTCAGCAAAGGTCAGACATTAGGTCCTGCTGGAGTTCAGGTTGTACTGAAAAATGCTGGCAGTGACATAAACATACAAGCAACTATTACACAACCTGGAGGAAAGTGAGTGTGGGTGGTGCATACTTAATTCATCTGTTCATTTGCATAAGATCTTTTCAATGCAGCCATTCTGACTGGGACTGTAAGAGTTCTGAAGTATTTTTTCTAACATGTGAATAGGGTCTGGATTGTTTTTCTGTGAAAAAATGTTTGTGGCTGTTTCTGAAGAGACATAATCCCTTTCTTGCCTTGCAGGTTTGCTTTTTTTAAAGTGCTTCCTGGCGAATATGAAATCTTTGCATCGCATCCTACCTGGATGTTGAAAGAGGTTAGAACCTACAGAAGTTCTGCTTTGCCTGTTTAGAGAGGATGGATTTATTAAATCTTGTCTGGATCAGTTAGTGTGAGGAAGGGGCTTTGCTGGGGGACAGGGTTACTGGAGTTTTTCTACATCTAGTTCAGAAAGTCAAGAAACTGCCTCGTACAGACCCAGTGTGAGATAGTGAAGCTAGCCAGGGAAGGACTGGCATATGAGCTTTTGCTTTCCATCTTCTGATCCTGTACATTTTGCAAGAATATTGTAACTCAAATCCTTCCTTTCCAGGCTGCTTGTTTTTTGAGGAGCTCTGATATCCTGACCATTTCCTAAATCAATGAGGCAGGAAAACTACTGTTTCAGAAAGTATCTTTGCTTTAGTGTCTTAGTGTCTTGAGTAGCCTGGGGACTCTCTGAATTCTGCTGCTCTGGCTTCAGTTCCTGTTGTTGAATGTGCAGTCTCTGATTATTCTTTAGGTTCTGTAAATGAGACTTGATGCCTGCTTTTGATGAAAATGTTTGTTTCTGTATTTCAGTCGAAGACAGTGGTGCGGGTGACAAGTTCCAATGCTTACGCTGCCAGCCCCCTGATTGTTGCAGGCTACAATGTCTCTGGGTCTGTGAGGAGTGATGGAGAACCCATGAAGGGGGTCATGTTTCTCCTTTTCTCTTCTTCAGTCTCTAAAGAGGTAATGGCTGATCTGTACCTTTTCAATATGAGTATGGCTATAAATAGGAAGAGGCAAATAGCTTCTAGATTCATATTGCCCTGATACTTATCTGTCCTTCACTGGCTTGTACAACCTCTCAAACTGTATTTTTGCGTTTGGTTCTTTCGTGCGATTTTTTTTTCCCCCCAACAAGGCCCTTGTAATCAAATGTGACCTCCATGGAATTATTTCATAATTCATTGTACAGTAGCTGCAATTTGTCTTCAGCATGACATCTTAATTACTCTTTGCCCTTTTGATGGGAAGACAAAGTTCAACAGCTTCTATTGCCACCTTACAAGTGCGTTAAGAAATGAGTGTGAGACTTCTGGTCATGTAGAGCTGAGCTCTGTTCTGCAATGTTAACCCTGTCCACAGAACTGAAGTCACTTAAGACCCATGTGAAGACACAGGGTGGAGTTTTGGGGATGTTGAATTTCCCGGTGTTCTGTCCTTGTTACCATAAAGTTGATTATTTGCTGGTTTTTCCTCTTTTTACCTATACATGAATTTTAAGCCATGTCATCAAACTTTGCCTCTAAAATGGTTTTATACTTCCCATCACTCATCCACAGTTTGAGTATTTTGAATGCTTCTGTATCCCCCCTCCCCCCCAATTAGTTTCTGTGTTATTCTTTGAGACTAAAAGTTGTATTGCATTTATTACTACAGGATGTTGTGGGCTGCAATATTTCTCCTGTGGATGGGTTCCAGTCAAGAGATGAGTCTTTATCCTATTTGTGCAATGTTGTATCAAAAGAAGATGGATCTTTCAGCTTTCTTTCTCTGCCAAGTGGGAAGTACACTGTTGTAAGTGACTAGAAATTCATTGCTTGTCTATTCAGTGGGCTGTTGACTTTCATTTTCTAAACCAGAGTGTGCTATTGCCACCTCCTCTCCTTTAAGCTTTTTCTTTTTTTTCCCATTCTCTTTCTTACATCTGGATGGTGTGGGAGCATGTTCTCTGTGCATTGCCTGGAGTGATGGTCCTGCATTCTCAGTCTGTGTGCTCTACAAATGGGATTCAGGCATCTCTCATTCCTTTAATCCTTCTAGCAATCATACAGTCTCCTGTCTGTAACTCTCGCACATCCAAATATGCTGTATTCTTACTAGGGGGTTACTTTTCCGTCTTTTCTGATAATTTCATGGTTTCCATCAGTCTTGAAATATTGCCCATATTCATGTCTGCATGCCTCTGAGTAATTTTTTCCAGGAGGTTTTGCTGCTCATTTGACCCTTGGTAGAGGTGTCCAATGGCAATAATAACATGAAAAATGGTAGAGGAAAACCATTCTGTCATCACAGCTTAGGTGCCAAAGCCATGTGTCTTCTTTCAGATACCTTTCTACAGAGGAGAGAGAATTACCTTTGATGTTGCTCCATCTAGACTGGACTTTCTTGTAGAGCATGACAGTTTACAGATCGAGGTAAGGCCTGCGGGGGGAATAATCCTTTTGTGCCACTCATTCCTGTAAAAGCCTAACTGATTTTAGCAGAAAGCAGCTGTATTGTGGGAAAACTTCTTTGTAAGAAGTTGAAGACACTTGTTCATGCCCAGCAGGTAGAAGACAGTTTCTAGTACCATGTTGTGTTGCTATACTTTGTTCCCTTTTACTAGGAAGAAACAAAATAGGGCAAAGCTGTCTGCTGTGTTCACTTTCATGTGCATGTTGCAAACAGGCAGTAATCTTCCAGGTTGCTTCTCTTTCCTTGTTGAGATTGTCGCATCTCTGGAGAAGGGCCTGTAGGTTTTTCTGGTTTGCAGAGTGCCTTGTGTAATGGCATTATGGTCTGTGACTGCAGCCCTCTGAGCTGTACCAGTGCAGATAAATTGGGAATGTGTGTTTTGTGCTTAGGGGAACAGTATGCCTGGAGATCAGTTTGTACTTTCACTGTGATTATCCTGGTACATTTTTTTCCTAGAGCTGTAAATAAGTTTCCTTTATACGTGTGTGGAGAGAAAACAGTTGGTGTTGATTGCTGTAGGTGTGTGTTTGCATTTCCTGAGCAAAGACTGATGTTAATTTTTTCCCATTTCAGCCTGTTTTCCATGTGATGGGTTTCTCTGTCACAGGCAGGGTGTTGAATGGTCCTGAAGGAGAAGGAGTTGCTGATGCCACTGTGACTCTGAACAATCAGATTAAAGGTATGCAGTGCTCTAAATGTTAGTTCCTACAGGGAAGCCTTTATTAAACTCAAGTACAGGTATAGTGTATGGTGTGGAATTAACCCTTCAGGATAATATACTGCTTTTGTTGCAATTTTTATGAAAAATTAAAGTGGATTTCATGCAGTTGATAAATTTTGCATTTTCTTGGTTTAGATGAGAGCATTAAATGTTCATTTGTTTGGCAGTTGAAAATTTCTTAATTGCTTTTAACCATATGCCAGATTGTACTTTGAAATACAGAGATAAAGGTTCATCTGGTAAAAAAGCACAAAACTATTTGTTGTGTAATGTGAATTAAAAATAGCCTAAAGCAGTGCATGCCCTCTGGATCTGTTGATGCATAAGATTAACATATGGTCTGTTTTTTAACTCTTGTTATTGGTTACAGTGAAGACAAAAGCTGATGGCTCTTTCCGCCTTGAGAACATAACGACAGGTACATACACAATTCATGCCAGGAAAGAACACCTGTTTTTTGATACCATTACTGTGAAGATTGCACCAAATACACCTCAGCTGGCAAACATCATTGCAACAGGGTAAGGACTGGTGACAGGATGAAAATGCAATTTGATGTGTGGATGAGGCTGTGAAAATGGGTGATGCTTTCCCATGCTGTGCCCAGACTTGTATGATGTTGTCAGGAGCTAAATGTTGCTGAAGAAATTCAAGGTAAATAGGGGAGCATGAGTGCAAGTTCTGTGCACAGTATTTTGCTCAATAGCAGTTAAGGTTTAGAGCATCCTCTTAATAAGCTCTCCCTTGCAAATGAAGGCACTAAGGCATGGGTGAATTAAGAATTTTAGAATGGTATGTGAACCAAGAAAGCAACAGAGAAGCTTTTTGCCACTTCACTCTTGCACAGAAGGAGAGTATCTGGAGTCACACAGCTGTCTAGTGCAGTGTTGTACCAAACCCTCTGCATTTTAGTGCTCACTCTCAAGGTCATTGTTGCCTTACCTGCATTGTCTTTTTCTTGTTTGATGCCTCGACTGTGACTCAGGCTGTGCACTGGTGGGAGATACAGCATGAGCTGAGGAAGATGAAAGGGCCATGGTTCTGTGTCCAGGACTTCAGGGAAGCAGATAGTGGCAGTGTTCTGGAGAAGTGAAAACTTGGAATTTACTGAGTCAAATATCAGCTCCTACAGACGTAGCCAGCCAATTAGAAAAAGCCCCGTGTTCTGTTAAATGATGGGGTTCAATTTATTCAGTAACTAAATATTTTGTGCTGTTGAAGGCAATAAGCACAACTTAACAGCTTCTAATTTGTCATCTTGCCTTGTGCTTTCACAAGTGTAGGTGTACCAAGGTTGTGTTTCAGTGGATTACCTATCATATTTGAGGTATTTGACACAAAACATTTGAAACATTTTAAATAAAACCTGAGGGGAGAAAGTCCTAAATCCTTTGCCTGCTTACCACAAATAAAAAAAGGAAAAAGGCTTGAAGTGATTGGGTTGGTGGCAGGGAGGAGTGAAGCAAGTTGCTTGTACAATTCTGTGATTACCTCAACATAGTGAGGTGTACTTTTTAAGGAAGTTCTAAAACAAGTAGTTTTTTATGATCTTTGTCAAATCAAGGTGTTTGTTCTGGTGACTGGCTTTTATTTAACAGGTTCAGTGTGTGTGGCCGCATCTCAGTTACTCGATTCCCTGACACAGTCAAACAGATCAGTAAATACAAGGTAACCATGATACCTGAAGACAAAGACAAAGCATCACTGGTTACAACAGAAACTGACCCTCATGGAGCATTTTGTTTCAAGGCAAAATCGGGTACATACAATATTCAGGTAATTTAATTTCTTTGTTGTAAGACTGTCATGGTGCTTTAGAAGATTTTGAAATTTTGGAAAGCATGTTGGAGAGGCTGGTTTTGCTTTGCCTGGGATTTACAGTAGATTTCCATTTTCTAATTTCTTATAAATGCATTGAAGACATCAGAGTGGGTGTTTTTGGATTGGTGTCTGAAAGGTGGTGATGCCTTGATGTCATATACTCTACAGGTAATTATTCCAGAGGCTGAGACCAGAGCAGGCTTGGCTTTGAAACCCAAAATGTTCCCTGTCACTGTTACTGACAGACCAGTGATGGATGTGACATTCTCTCAGTTTTTGGCATCTGTCTCAGGGAAGGTCTCTTGTTTAGGTAAGTCCATTGTGAAAGTGAAATGGCAGTGGGATGGAGAACTTCAGCACTGCATGTGTGAGTGAGTGTTGTTGAGAGCAAGACACTTATTGTGGTTAGTCCCATCAGTAGATAAATAAATATAACTAGCAGCACATGGAAAAAGCAGCTCTTCTTGGGAGATGTGGTGGCCTAGTAAGGAACCTTAACAGAGTCTGGCATAAAGTTATGTACCTACTTCTAATAATTGGTAGGGTTAAGCAAGTCTTCTATCTCAGAAGAAGGCTGAGTTCCGGAAGGAAATGGTTCTGACTGCTGCTTGGGATACTGTGCATCAATCAGAGAAGTACTGGAGGTGAAAAAGAAGTTTACCAAAAAAAAGGGAAAAAAGCAGTGCATGTAAAACACTGTTGGATAGATGCTCAAGCTGCTGCCAGAAGCTTTCAATGTCTCTTTCATAAGCTTTTTGTCTTTATTTTAGTCTAAGATTCCTCTCTCCTGCTATTTTCCTTCATTACCCACTGATTTCAGCAGATGATTGCAGCCTGATTTTTATCATTTTTACCCTTCCTTTTTCCTCTCTGAATCCTCCCTGCACTTCGTGTTCTGTCTCACAGGTGCTTACTGGGCTCTTAAGTCTCTGTAGAGTGAGGTGAACCTAGGGATTTAATGTTGATCTCGGGTTTTTTCTTACCATTAGATAAAAGAATATGACTAACAATCTCCAAATCCTGCAGAATGCAAAAAACCACTGGTAAACATGTGCCTAAGAAACGAGTTTTAATTGGAAACATCCTGTGCTGGGAGGGAGCAAGCATTTCCGTGTTAGTGCCCTGCGGTGTGGCCGGCGGGGTTCTGGGTGCAGCCTCACGTGTCGTGTTCTCTCCCAGACGCGTGTGGTGACCTGATGGTGACACTGCAGTCCGTGAGCCGCCAGGGGGAGAAGCGCAGCCTGCAGCTGGCCGGCAGCAGGGACTCCGTGCCCTTCACCTTCGAGGGCGTGCTCCCGGGCAAGTACAAAGGTAGGAGCAGGGGAACTGCTTGGGGGGCACCTTGGTACCTCAATTTGTTACCTAATTTGAGCACTTCTCTTATAATGGATACTTTTGGCAGTTATGCCCAACACAGTTGTAAAACTTGAGAGAATCTGGAAAAATACAACAGTGCATCAGGCTTTCTTAGTGTTGGATATTTAATCCTGTGTCAGCACAAAGGTTACTGCTCCCCTGAGTTTTAGGGTCTGTGTGGCTGGTGTGGGGAAAATGGGCTTTATCATAAACTAGCTTGTCCCAAGAACAGGAATACACTCTAGTTCTGCTTCCAGAGTGTTGCTTCTAAGAACAATATGTATTTTGGCCAGCCTGCCTTAGCCTGTGAAAATAAATTGTTTCCAGGGAAGGGTGTAGAAGGAGGATATAGATTACACTCTTTATACAGGAATGGGAACATCTTTCCACCAGGTTAGATTGGGCTTAGGTTGTGATGTCCTCTAGGGTGCTTTGCCTGTCACAGTGGTAGTGCCCATTGAGGAGCCTTCCAAGGTGGCCAGGCTTCATTATTCTTTTTCATAGCACAGCTTTCCTGATAGATGCTGATAGATGATAGATGCTGCAGTGCTGTGAGCCAGGTCTCTTATTACAGGCATTATCATGTATTAGTATTTGAAGATTATTGTCAGGGAAGCTAGAGGGACACAAACTTTTTATATCACAAAACCTGCCCTTATTTACCCAGTTTTACATTACTAAAATGCTTTGTGTGGTGTATATTCTAGTAAGCATTGTACATGAAGACTGGTGCTGGAAGAATAAGTCTTTGGAATTGGAAGTCTTGGAGGAAGATGTGTCAGGAGTAGAATTCAGGCAGACTGGATATATGCTGAGGTGTTCTCTTTCTCATGCAATCACACTGGTACGTAGGAAACAAATGTTCTTGTATGTTTCTAAAGACCTTGTGAAGGTGGATAGGATTATGCTTGGAATCAAGGCTTTCTTCTGTCTCTGGAGGGTCACAGAGCATGGGAACATGGATGTTGAGAGTGCTTCAAGATTTGTCTTCTAAGTTTGGTAAAATGGTCATATGATGTTAGGTGTTACAGAAGAGATGGCATTGATGTATCTTTAGGCAAATACTGTTTTCATTTTGTGGTGTGGTAGTTACTAATAGTGAATTGTGCTGTGGCTTCACAGGAATTCTATCAGGATGGAAATGGACCAGAGAATGTTGGTGTTTATAACCTGTCCAAAGGAGTTAATAGATTCTGTCTTTCAAAGCCAGGTAACAGCTTTAAAATATTAGTTTAAAAAATGAAAAATAACCAGTTAGCAAATACTGCTGTTAACTAAAAAAAAATTGTTGTGGTTTCTGAAAGACATTGTTTTAATTGTGTCTGCATATAAATAATGTTCCAAGTTTTTAGAATTCTCCATTTCTTCTGCTATTTAGTTCTTCACCAAATCTAGATTCCAGAATTAAAATGTTACTTTTTTTTTCTTGGCGATGGAAATATTTCATCTTTGATGAAGGAAGATCATGTTAAAATAATCTCATTCATACAGGTTCTGTTTGTCAGACACATTAGAAGGTGTCTGTGTGAAAGGCAGCAGATAGGCAGTCAAATTTTGTAGTTGTTTCTGTACCTCTGCTCTCATGTGATCTGGAGAATTCAGCCAACTTGAATTTTTCAGTGGGTCATTCTTTGCCTTGCTGTTTGTAGGTGTGTATGAAGTGACCCCGCGCTCCTGCCACCAGTTTGAACACGAGTATTACACCTACGACACGTAAGAGTGTGACTGTTCCTCACTTACACCTCCCGGGGTGATTTTCCATAAAGCTCCCTTCTGCTTGCTCTCAGCAGGACAGGATGTGTAGAGGGAGCCTCTAGCATGGTGTATCACATGTGTTCTTTTATGCTTTCTATCTTAGAAGTAATAAAAATCAACTGATGATAGGGTTTAAAGATGCTTTAGTTACTTCAGATGGGTATTTTTGTCAGCTGTCTGTTTAGTGTTGGGTTTGCTTTGTTACAGAGAAGAGTTATTTCAGTGAAAACTGTTGGTCTCTTCTGAGAGCTGAAAGGCAAAGATAGGATAGTAAGATTACTAAGAGGCACTTACCACTAGTGCATGTCACTGGTGCCATGACCCTCTGGTGATTTGATTCTGCTCACCCCAATTTTTGCAAGCTGAATAAATGTTTACCCTTATCACAAGTAAACAGTGCTGATCTTCCTTGGTCAGGCAAGTTTAATTAGTTATTTATAGATTGTGGTCTGGTGATGTGTTTAATGACCCTTTGACATATGAAATCAATCAAATCAGCTTTAGCTTGAGAGGAAGCAGAAGGCACAAAGGAAGGAATTGCTTTGGGGCTCAAGTTGGAAATGCTTCCTTTCCAATAGATGACCATCCCAGCACTACAGATTTGCTGTGTAATTTCTGTATTGTTTTCTATAAAGCATTTTAATCTCAGGGGTGAGAGTACAGACTCTGCTAAGTAAGATTTGCTTATTTGGAAAGGGGACCTTGAATTCCTGTCTTTGTTCCTTTGATTTGCAGGTCCTCTCCCAGTATCCTGACGCTCACTGCAGTTCGCCACCATGTCCTTGGCACGATTGTAACTGATAAACTGATGGATGTGACTGTTACCATTAAGTAAGGACAAAGAAATCATGGGGCTATAAAAAGTGGGAGAAAAAGATACTTCTCCCATAAAGCTTTACTCCAGTTTTAGTGTTGCAGTGGCTGCTTTCTAAGGGGATGGCATCCTAGCCTAGGCTGCAGGAGGTTTTTGCTAAGATGTGCTTTGAGTACTTTGGAGAGAGATAAATCCAGCCTCATTTTGAGCAGTTTCTCATAATTTCAACATTGACCCTCCCTACTTTTGTGTCTTGGTAAAAAAGAATGATTTTCTGAGTTTTTATATACATTAATGAACTGATGTTTCAGAATTCAGAGAGTATTGTTTTAGCTTAGGTCTGAGCTCTTTAAGTCACTGGCATCTATTTTTTCCCTTTGTTCTTTCCTGAGAATGAGAATCTGCTGCTTTAGAGCATTGTAACTGGTGTGAGGAAGGTTATAAAAGGAAAAGCATGCAGAATGATTACACACTAATACACCAATTTATGTTTAGCTGAACAGACAGCTCACTAGGGAGCACTGATTTGTGAACAGCTTTGACTGTATGAGGTGCCAAATCTGCCTGAAAGTGTCTGATAATAATGAGTGTTTTACTGATACTCTGCTGGTGTCTACTTGTTCTAGACTATGGGTTCTCAAACTTTTTTGAGTGCAGAAAACATCTTTTCAGAGAACATTGCCTGCAGAGCCTTGCCTCGAGTTCTCCAGGATTAATGACCCTATCACTGCAACTGCTGGGCAACTCCAGCAGCTGGAAAGGAGGCACTGAGACAGCAGAGAGCCATTAGGGTTTTAAAAACAACTCAGTGAGGAGGTGAATATTGTACCAACCTTCTCAGCTTGTTGGGTTTCTGGGGACTATTGGCTCGTGCTTTGAAGGCAGCTTAGTTGCCACAGGTATCTGATCAATCCTACCTCAAGCTTTTCAGCTGAAGTCCGGTTTGTGAAGTGCCATCAACATAAAGGGAACAGCTCTGGGTTTGAAAGCAAGCCAGTTGTTTTTACAAGTCTCTGTACCAGATTCATTGCTGTGACCCATTAACATTCAGTTAACAAAAAACCCCAAACAACCTCAACCAAAAGCAAAGCTGATTCTCACCAGTTCTTGATAATGGCTTGGTATGTTTTTAAAATAAGACTGTAGTAATTTATTATGACTATCTTGAGATTTTATGTTCCTGTACAAATTTTTAACAAGCTTTCATACAAAAAAAAAAGAAAATTACACGTTTCTGTATTGTGTCTGGACTGCAGAGAAAGAATATAAAGCCTTGGTGAAACTTAGTGTGATAGAACTATGTCTCCTAATAAGACAAACTAGAATATAGGTGAAGACTGAAGCAGGAGACAGAACTTCCCTGATAATCTAAAGTAGCTGTAAGCAAAGTGATTGTAATCATTTCAGTTCAGTCCTCACTGCGAATTCAGACTGTTGGAGAAGAGACAGATGATAAGATACAGAGGATGATTGGAGTCTAAAAGAAAATGCTAGGAAAGAGAGGATGCAATATCAGGGAGAGTGAAACAAAATGCATTGTTCTGAGCTGATTCTGAGAACTTGGTTGAATTTATTTAGCAATCTGTTCAGTGGACAGTGACAAAATAGTGGGGTGGTTCAAATATATAGGGCAGATAGGTGAGAACTCAGCTTTTCCTGGGAATTGCTGGCTCTTGGAAGTATTTATTTGTGATAAAAGATATTTTCTCCTTGTATTCTCTGCTTCTGAGAGGTAGGTTCTTAGTTCTGAAAAAAAAGCAATTTAGCAGTCCTTTTATTTATTTTGTACAGCTCATCCTTTCTGTATTAAGCTTGTTCTCTGGTTTGACATTCCAGCCTTTCTCTTTTAGTTCATGTCCTTGTTAAAGGTACTCTAGCAAACTGATCCTTTAGTCTAAAAGATTACCATTCCTGTGCTCTTACCAGAATAAACAGGGCAATTAAAGAGGGATGGGTTTAAAAAATATCCTGGGACTTACCTGCATTGGTGTAAAGGCAGTAATTAACAGACACAAGCAGCTCTTACCTGTCCCTGTGGAAGGAGATGACTTTGTTCTTTGTCCATATTTTCAGGTCATCCATTGACAGTGAACCTGCCTTAGTTTTAGGGCCCCTGAAATCTGTTCAGGAGCTCCGTCGGGAGCAGCAGCTGGCGGAAATCGAGAGCCGCCGGCAGGAGAGAGAAAAGAAGGCTCAGGAGGAGGAAGGAACAAAGCCACCAGTGCAAGAAATGGTGGAGGAGCTCCAAGGACCGTTCTTATATGAATTTTCATACTGGGCAAGGTAATGCCAAGCTCCAGTGGACAAGGTGTGTCCTTGGTACTGTTGTGTGGTGTTCCTGCCAAACAGAACAGTGATACAGTTCCAGGTAGGACAGAGCTGCTGGCTTGGTGCCTTTGGTGACTCTCAGCTGTTAGGAAACTTAGTACCACATAGTAAGAATTTTGCTTAGATTGTTGTTGATGCTTTTTGCTTGAACTATTTAGATGCATTCTTGCACTCTGCTCTACATAAGAGCTGCTAATTCAGTTTTCTTCTAATTGTATCTTATTTGTGTTTTACAGGTCTGGAGAGAAAATTACTGTAACACCATCATCAAAAGAGCTGCTCTTCTACCCACCTTATGTGGAAGCAGTTGTTAGTGGAGGTAAATATAAATAGTTTAGTGTTTGAAAGGTTTAGATTGTTATGGTTGAAATGTATCTGTGTAGATAAACATACGAGTAACTCAAAAAGTAATGTTAGGGAAGTTTCAGTTGCAGCTATTTCTTTGGGCCAGTTTAATTCTGGAATTTGGAAGTTATTTGGTAGAGGATGCAAGTACAGTTTTTATCAGCAGAATATTCTCCCAAGTGCTGAAAAACCACCTGGCACAAGAGGAAGGCCAGGTTTCTGGGTATTGCACCAGATTCTCAGAATTGTTCATAGTACTGTGACCTAGAAAAAGAGTTGTGTAAAAAACAAGGTTTCTGTTTTGAATTTGTTACCAAATTCAAGTTTCTGTTAAAGTATTTTTTTTTCCCACTAGATTACAGTAATAAAAATATTCACAAGAAAAGCTTCAGAATTGTCAGGGTTATTATCAGGGTTAGTGTTAGGTCAGTGTCCATCTTGTCCTCAGGTTCTTAACTGAACATATTTTGTTTGAAATCACTAGGAAATATTAAGTGCCTCTTTTTGTGTGACTCTGTTTGCATGTTATTAAAATACATTTGAGGGAGGGAAATAGTTTTGTTTAATTAAACATGACATATGCTCACCTGAATTTGAACTTAAAAATGTGGCCAAAGCTCATCTGGCTAGAAGGAAGTTGCATTGCCGTTGTCTCCATGTGGCTGCAGTGTAGTAACTGACTGAGACCTCCAGCCACTTCAGAAATCTGTAAGGTTTTTTTGGGGATGTGCTTATAGCTTTGAAATGTAGTTACTCATTTTGGTACTTTTCAGGTGTGTTAACAGGCCATGAAATTGTGTGGATTGAGATCTTGTTTTAAGATAAAAGGCCACCAGCTGATCTCTTTGGAAGTAGTTAAAACTCCTGTTGTAAGCCAGAGTGTCAAGTATTTTTGACCTTTTTCTTTGTCTTAAATCCCCTTCACAATGACCAAGAGAGTTGTCCTGGGAAGCTGATAGAGATTCATGGAAAAGCAGGCTTATTTCTGGAAGGGCGAATTCATCCTGAATTGGAAGGTGTTGAAATTGTCATTAGTGAGAAGGGAGCAACTTCTGCACTTATCACAGTTTTCACTGATGACAAAGGCACTTACAGGTAATGAACAGATTTGTTTTGAACCTTTGGATTCTTTAGTTGAAATGCAGTGGTTACTTGACAAATGTGTATGTGATATCCAAAAGTTTTTTCTGAAACAAGTTCTCTTCTTTTATTTGAAGCGTTGGGCCACTCCACAGTGACTTGGAATACACAATCACTGCTCAGAAAGAAGGTTTTGTTCTGACTGCAGTAGAAGGAACAGTTGGAGACTTCAAAGCTTTTGCTCTTGCTGGGGTGACATTTGAGGTAATGTTCTGAACATTTTGGGTTCTAAATGAATAGTGTGTGCAGTTGGAGCTGGACAGGCAAAAAGTTAATCCAAGTCTTCCAAAGACAAATGGGTGTGGGCTTTTGGGATAATTTATTATTATTTCAATGAAGATTTTTGTCATGAGGAGACAAATCTCAGTGGATGAGCTCAGTTGTAGACCATGACTTGCCATGCAGAAGGTACTTTGCAAGGTTTATAGAGTGAAAGTTAGAGCCTGCAGTCCAAAAGACTGGCTTTATTTGCATTTGTAGAGTTGCACCACCCGGGTTTAATGAGTTTTAATGAGTTTTATCCCTCAAGGTGTAGGTGTGGTCTCGTCCAGCTAATGCCTGTTTCCAGTCTTTGGGGTGCTTTGTTCTGGCCCCCTGTGTGTTCTGTGGAGCAGTAGAGAATGGCTGTGGTGGCACATGGTGTGCCACGGGCTGTGAGTGCCCAGGGCTTGGGAGCAGAGGGTTCTGCAGCCCTGGGGTCTGGCAGGAGGGGCAGTACAGATGTGCTTAGTTCTGCTCACAGCTGGCTGCTCAGAGCCTGCCACCTGTGCACTCTACAAGTGGCTTTTCAACTGAACCCTTCTCTGTAAAGAAACCCTCACTTACACTTAAAATTACTGGTTTTTCAAAAACAGATCAAATCAGAGGATGACCAGGCTCTTGCTGGAGTGCTCTTGTCCCTCAGTGGAGGGGTATTTCGGTCCAACCTTCTTACACAGGATAATGGCATGCTGACATTTTCCAATCTGGTAAGTTGGAATGATTGTTCTGAGCGTGGCTGTGTGTGGGGCTGTGTTCCTTTGCCCTCCCAAATAGGGCTCCTTGAGTGGCTGGTGTCCTTTGAAACCCTAACACGCAATGAGAGATGCAGATCCCTGAGAATAAACAGCACTTAAAATCTTAGCAAGGGAAAGATGTGAAATCTAACATGGCAAGGGGTTTCTCCCCAACAGGTCGTAGATGATGTTGATTGATCTCAATTACTAATTTGCAGTCTGTAAACATGAAACAAGGCAATTTGTTGATGATCATTGGAGAGTCTTCAGGGGGAAGGAAATCTAATTACATTATTGATCTCTGTGTGTGTAGACATGCTTGAATGGTTTCTTTACAGACATCATTCTTCTGTGGTCACTTCCCTGTCCTTGAGGTCTTGTAAGGTTTTAGGGCTGTAGTTTCCTTCTCTCTTAACACTTTGTCATCAGGTGGAATTCCATCAATTTATTGTCCAATGTGCTCCTTGTTTTTCACTGCTAGCATTTTGTGACAGATTTAACACGTGGTTGGAACAGAGGATATCAGCTCTTCAGAGAGCTCGTGCAAAGCATATTTGTTTGTAGTTGGTGAGTTTTTGCATCACTATGAGTAAACTGTTCTGTGCCTCTTTGCAGAGCCCAGGGCAATATTACTTTAAACCCATGATGAAAGAATTTCGGTTTGAACCATCATCACAAATGATTGAAGTGCAGGAAGGACAAAATCTCAAAATCCAGATAACTGGTTACAGAACAGCTTACAGGTCAGTGGGGCTGGTATCCATGGAAAATGCTATGGGCTGTATCAGCATGTGTTGTGCCAAACGTGTTTCCTTCCAGCACACCTCTGTTCTTGCAGGTTTGGAGGAGACTTTCCAAGTCTCAATTTAACTTACATGTGCTGTGTATAAGTACATTTTTGGCCTTTTTTCATGGCTATGGATATATAGCTAAGCCCAGATCGCAGAGCTATAGGAAGAAATATGGCTATGAGAGAGCACTGTCCTAGTGACACTGGAAATGGTTTGTGCTGTGTCCAGTGGGAGAGGAGGGAATTATTCTAGGTATAGTAGGCCAATTCAGATATCTGACTTCAAGATCCTTCCTTTCCTTGCTCTCAGGGGTAAGAAAGAACTGCTTTCTTTCTCTTCATGGAATTTAGGAAACTTGGATTCCTAAAGTTGTTCTCTGAATTGCAGAAAATTTAATGATTTAAACTGTTTGACACACACATTTTAAATACCCCTCTTATTCTTCATGCTGTGGTAAATATATTAAGTACTTTTCCCATCAGTTATAACAATAAAATGTCATTAAAATATGCATTAAACCAGCATCTGTGCCAACTGGTTCTCTTTATACCTTTAGCTGTTATGGCACAGTTTCCTCTTTAAATGGAGAGCCTGAGCAGGGAGTCTCAGTGGAAGCTGTGGGACAGAAGGATTGCAGCATCTATGGAGAAGACACAATAACTGATGAAGAAGGCAAATTCAGGCTCCGTGGCCTTCGGGTAAGGCGTGGGAGGCTCTCTGTCATTTACTTTTCTGTCAGTGTGACAATGCAGCAGTGAAATGGGTTCTGTTCAGTAGCTGGTTTCTGTTTTCCTATCATGTTTGCTAACTCAGACTCCCTTGAGTCTCTCTGTGTGAACAAACACGGTCAGGTAGTGAACATTGAGCCTGATAAAAGGGGAAAAGAAAAGCCTGTGGTGTAAGTCTGTGAACTTGCTGGCAGCATACCGTGCTGGCCTCCACAAACACTGAGCAGTTGGTGTGACACTGACCCTGCTCAGTGCTTGGGTGACCAGCAGGGAAGTTTCATAGGCAAAAGAATTCAGGGAAGTGTTTTGTTTCTCTTGTGAAGGTACCAACAGCCTATTTTTAGCAACATATTGGGGGCATTTGTGATGTTGGTTGCACAGCATGTACGTGAAGTAAGGGAATGGGAGGCTGAATTTATGGCACCATTATGTCAGGAGTCAACAGGTTCTTGAAGTAAAAGGCAATGTTTGATCAGGTTTTAATCCTGTGTTTTCCTTCATCACAGTAGATGATTTCTTTTAATACTGTGATGTAGGAAGTTCTGTATTGCCTTTTCTTATTTTCTGACAGTAAACACTCCTAATAGTGTTCTGAGTTAAATTTTCTATTTGAGATAAGGAAAAACTTAAACTGCATAGAGTTAAATCTGTTTGGGTGGCATATCTTCACTAGAATGTTAGAAAATTCCCGTTACTGCTCTCTAAAATTAAAGTGTGTATTACTCAGTGCTGGGATTTATCATCTGAATGTTGTTTTCAGCCTGGCTGTGTGTATCATGTCCAGCTCAAAGCTGAAGGCAACGATCACATTGAAAGAGCTTTACCACAGCATCGGGCAATTGAGGTAATTTTTTCTCTTTTCTTCTAGCATTACTTAAATATGAAATGGGTCTGTCCAGGAGTTCTGTGTGTTCTGTCAGCAGCAATGTAGTGAAGGCATTCTGTTTAGACAAGTGCCTTTCAGCAAGTTAGCTCCCTGGAAACAGGCCCCACATTGTGTGTCAGCACCATAGCTCAAAACTGAAGTGAGATCAAGCCCAAACAGTAAACAAGTGAAAAGGATTCTTTCACAGTCATGAAAACTGTGCATCCAGGAATAAGAGAATAAATGTATGGAATACCTTTCAGCATTTCTCTGTGATGTGGATCAAAGCAATGGTAGCTTGGGGACATCATAAATTGTCATATTGTCCTACAGTTGTGTTTAGTTATGGACTGATGGGTATTGTTATTTTATTGGGTCCAAATCATGCAGTCTTGATGTAGGTGAAATTGTAATTTGGACTAGCAAGTATTTATAAAATGCAGTAATAAGTTGGAATTGAAAACTGGTGGAATCTTGTTAAATATTCCACATTAATCAACTGTATAAACATTTCTGTGCATCTCTCAGCACAGATTCAAAATACTGAGACCAGTGTTCTGAGATCAGGCAGTCCTGTGGATGTACCTCAGCCTTTTCCAGAATAGTTTGTGCTTTTGAGACTTAGTTTAGCTCAATGTCATGAACTTCGTGCTGATAATGCCCAAGTCTGCAATTACAGCCTGTGCACTCTGGAGAACAGGGGCTTGCAATGGGAGAGCTTTCAAGCTTCCATGTGGTTAGTATAGGACAAAAATCACTTTTTATGCAATATTTGTATTGTTAACAGTTGTGTTGCTGTCCTTTGTTAACTGTTCCTCTGTTGGTAAAAACCTGATTCCTCTGGTTTCCATTGCAGGTTGGGAACAGTGACATTGATGATGTTAATATCATAGCGTTCAGGCAAATTAATCAATTTGATTTAAGTGGAAATGTAATTACAGCTTCTGAATATCTCTCCACATTATGTGTAAGTTCAAGCCTTTCATCTTTGTCAAGTGTATTTGTTACTGCTTTCACAATGATTTTTTTTTTGCAGGGTCACTGGAAACGGTTCAGTAGCCAGAGTACACATTTAATTCAAATTAGAACTAATAGTTTAATGAAGGTGAATTTGAATTCCAGATAGAATGAAGATTGCAGCATTCCTGATGCTTTGCTTTAATGTTTCCATTTTTCATGGGAACATGTTTAAGAAATACTTTCTCTGGTTGGCCTGTACATTTTGGGATCTGTATCCCTGATTAGGGATGCTCTGTCTGTAGAGGAATCAAGACAGTGGGGGTGAAATGAGTCATTTGTATCAGAGAACTGCTTTAATTCCTGAAACATCTGGAATTTTTGACCTGTATTTCAAAAGCTGAAGATACCATGTGAATGCAGTGATACCACAGGACATGTGAATTTAAAAGTGCATAATAATAGACAGTATGAGACAAATAGGAAAGCTGAAATTTTCAAAATTCAAAAGACTATATTGTGGTCTGAAAAAGCTTGCTAAACACCTCTGATCCTTTTGGCTTAGGGAGCAAATGCTGGAAGTGTTTGCAAGAGGTGTTAGTGGGGTAGGAATTACAGTATCATTTCTCAGGTTTAAAAGCTCCATGAAGTGTTACTTACAAATCTAAATGCAGTGCTTGGATTTCTTTCACACTAATGTGTTGTACATCTCACCTGCCAAGATCTTATTGCAAAGCTATTGGGTTTTTTGGGAGACATCCAAAGGATCCAACACTCAGAGCAGGTGTGAAGGGAAAATGTGTCACCTTACTGAAGAGCCCCTGAGCTTGTGTCTCATCTTTCTGGGGAAATTTAAACCCTTGCAGTTCAGCCTAAGCAAACAGGAACTGATGTCAAAATTTGATTATATGGAAGTTATCCAAACCTGTGCCTGCTTCATATTAGGTGGGGTGTTGCGTTGCATGTACTGCACGTGAGCTGTTGATGGGTGCATGTCATCACCCTGGCCTCCAATGCAGACATTCTTGTCAGTGAAAGAGGTGCTAAGGCTGCATCCAGACACAAGTGAGAGCAGTTTTGTGATCAACAGCACAGACTGCTTTTCATACTCTGGGTATGTGAAAATGTCAGCAGTTGTTCCAAAATGATTTCAAGTTCTATAAAAAGACTCTGTGACTTTTCACATCCCAGATTAGAACATTTCCAGGTGTTCTTACTTGACAACTTTCTGTTTATATAAATACATGATGAATTTTGAAGTGCTTTTATCTCTGAAGATGTGGGATGTCTGAAATATCTATTGTGGTGCAGGCTTGCAAATAACTGGTTTGTGCTTTCTTCTTCACTTACAGGTGAAGCTCTACAAGAGTGAAAATCTTGACAACCCAATTCATACAGTCAACTTAGGCCTATCCCTATTTTTTCATTTCCCACCACTACTCCGAGATGGAGAGGTAAGAATATTGCTGGAAATTTTTTTTTTTTCCTCTATTTTATTTTTTTTTCCTCTGAAGGCACTGAAGTGTAATTTGTGGTGTGCCTGCAGAGCTGTAGTCATGCTGGATAACCAATGTCTTGGAAGATTTGAAGCCTGTTTAACTTACCTTAGCCTTTAAATGTGATTTTATCTCTGACTGCTCCTGATGCTGTAGCCTGAGTGTATTTTTTACCCACAGAATTACGTGGTGCTTCTGGATTCTACATTGTCTAAATCACAGTATGACTACACCCTGCCTCAAGTTTCTTTCACTGCCATTGGATATCATAAACACATTACACTGGTCTTCAGTCCCACTGTAAGTACCAAATATTTCCATGTTCCAGTGTTCACCTTGGGAGCAGTATTTGGTGTTAAAACCTGCATGTATTTTGTGCTCTTGGCCAGGCTTTCTATTAGTATAAATATAAAGAGGTTTATGAGTGGCATTAGAGTGACAATCAATTTGGATTTGCTGTGTGTTCAGTTGCCAGTGGAACAGGAGGGAGACATGGAACAGCAGTAGGAAATGAAGGGTGCAGATGTGTCTGAAAGGTTCTGTGCTGGCATGCTGCTGTAGTGGGGTCACACAGGTGTGGGCAGCATGGGACAGGTAAATCAAAGCACACCAGGCTGACTGTCAGTGGAGACTGACCACCAATGAATTGGCTTTACAAAGCAGCACACCTCAGGAGTGGGTAATACATGGGTGACTGATCCATAGCGTGGCTTTGAAGTGGAAAGGAAAGTAAATCCTAGAACAGCACTTGGAAGGAAGTCAGATGAGAAGGGCTGGATATGCCTCATGATCCTATTGCTGATGTTTCTTAGAGCTGAGGAATTTCACAGTCAACTGTTAAAAAAAATAAAATCCATGCTGTGCACTGTTTCCAGAGAAAGCTGCCTGAACAGGATATTGCCCAAGGGTCTTACATTGCACTGCCACTGACGCTGCTCCTGCTCTTGGCTGGTTACAACCACGATAAGGTGGGTCAGGGGTGCTTCTGCTCTTACCCGTTATTGTCCTGTCACTGGATGTTGCACTGTGCTAAGTGAGGCTTTGTGGGGTTGTTATCCAGAGAGGTGCAGTTACAGTCCCCTTATGTGATATAAGAAAAGCCACAATGTAGCCGTGTTTTTGGACAATTACCTTCCTTTGATAAAGCTTAGTGTGAAGGTGAGTTCCTGTGCTGTGGCTGAATTTTGGCTTCTCATTTGATTGTTCTGAGAAAAAAAAAAAGTGTCATTAAAATTCAGATAACCAAACTCAGTGATAATAGGAATGAATATAATTATTTTATTTGCTTCAGGAACAATCAGATTGGAAAAAGTCTTGCAAGTCTTCAAGTCTGGTCTCTTTATCTTTATACCCTACCCTTTATACCCTCCCAATTCAAAAGCTCTCAAGAGGAATACAAATAACCTGCTGTACAACCCCCTCTGTCTTTGTTTTCCAGCTGTGCTCTTTTAGTCTTTTCTGATATGACTGTATTTCTATCTTACCAAGAAGAGAAATTAAATTTGTCTGTGCAGTTTGATTTCCTCTCAGACAATCACTTTAGGTTTTGATTATCAGAAATTCCCAGAAATTTGGTTTGATTCCTCCCCAAGATTTGCTGCTGTGTTCTGATGTCTTTGTAGATGTGCCATCGATGCAGTAGATTCTGTTACGAGCTACATGTCTAAGAACAATACCCTTCAGACCTTACACACCATTGTAACCACAGCTTGCTTCCCTTTTTTTTTCCCCAGCTTATTCCTTTACTGCTGCAGCTGACAACTCGACTGCAAGGAGTCCGTGCTCTTGGACAGGCAGGCTCTGACACTGGGGGCTCAGAGGATGCCAAGAGACAAACGAAGAAGCAGAAGACGAGACGGACGTGAGCTCAAAGGAGGGGTGGGATGAAGTGGTGCTCTGTCAAACTGGAGCCTGAGGAGGCAAAGCCACTAAAACACGTTTTTGTTGAATTTGCAGACTTGACATTTTCTGTTTTTGCTACATGAGCATCATTTGTCACATTAGCTCTGTTTTGGTTGTAAATTTTCTGTGGAATCTATAGATTTCCTTGTTATAAAGTGATTAAATGAATGCCTCTGCTGTCACTGTGAGTGCATCTCTCATACTTGAAGACAATTAATGCTTTTTTTTTTCTTTTCACTGGAACAGGTCATGCTGTCCTTATTAATGATTTATAAAAGCAGTGGTAATAGATAATACTTGATTTAAGTCTCTAGATTCTGGAATGATTTTTCCTTACCTTTTGAAAAAGGTAAGGAAAAATTTTACTACTTTACAGAAGCAGCACATAGGGATTCTACTAAATTGGTGTTGCTTGAAACAGAATTTTAGGGGACACAGCTGGACTGGTGAATTATTTCATTGTCAGTTCCAGTTCAGCAGCTTGATTGAAGAGTCTGTCTAATTTCAGTTCCTGTCCAGTGATGGTTATTTTGTTAAGTTTTTGCCCAGTGAAGACATATACTCGATGTCAGGTAAGTTTAGTTGTTAATATCAAGTAAGTTCTAATGTTCCTACTGCAAAAGCAGTATTTCACTTTTAGTTTCCTGTCCCGTGTGATCTCTTTAGACCTCCAGTATTCCTGAGTTGGCTCCAGCTGGCTGCACTACTCCTTCCAAAGCTCTTCTGTGTTCTTGGTGTTACCATCCACCCATTATAGTCACATCTCCTGCTCAGGCTGTGCTCAGCCTTTTTCCCAATTAATAATTGATTTTTTTTAAAAATCTTTTTTACCTTTTGGGTTTTTAACTATAAGGAATGTGAGTTTTTTGAAATCTCCAATATGTACAATCCCAGTAATGTAGTCTATAATAAATAACTGTTTCTTACAGGTTCTCTTTTGATTCCTGCTTGAAGTAGGTAGTTGGACATACACAGTTTAAATGTTAATGGGGCTTTTTATTGACAAATACTATAAAGGTTAACAGAGCATTTGTAGATGCACATAAATGCCTACAAATATTGCAAAGACATTGGTACTGCCAGTAAGTGGCAATGTTTCTCTTTTACAGTACTTGAAATGAAAGTCCCCTTACATTTAAATGTTTAAGCTTACAAACCCTACTGTTCTTAGAAATTTGGATTCTGAAGGTTTTACACTGTTTTTGTTGCACTTTGCAAGATTTTGGGCCTAAATAATTATAACTTCATTCGGTGATGATTCTAATCTCTCAGAGGGAAATTCTTTGTCAGGACCATAACAAGAATGTAGAATGTTGAAAAAGCATTGTGTACAGAGCTTGAGATGAAGCTCCAATAAATTGTCGTGCTCTACTTAATGACTTTGAATTTCATATTGCTGTGATGAAATATGTGGGGAAAAGACAAGGTGTTCTAAGACTTATAATAAATTGTACATTTTCAGAACGTTTTATTTTAAGCTGGTGAATGTTAAGAACGTTATTGCTACTTTGGGGAATGTATGAGGAAGAAATGCACATATCCATGTGCCTCAGAGGAGTTCCAGATATTCTGATCTCTGAATTGTGAGACTGACTGATGACTGAACTTAAATATTGGAAGTGCTATTAATAAAAAAGAAAAAAAGAAAAGTGACAATTCTTGTTAATTTAATGTTTGCTTCTAAATCTAGAATTTCCCAGTGTCTCAAAATTGTCTTTTTGCCTTCTGCATCACACTTGTGACTATGAGTCCCATGTTTTGAGGTTTATTCTGCTGTTGAAGTGTTAATTCCTAACAAAATCTATAGCTTGAAGTTCCTCAGTTGGCAGAGAAGTTGTACTTTTTGAGATAACAGGGAAAACTAAAGCATGAGATAATTTTCTAAAGCAGAACTAAATGCCAAGGAATCAGTATCTTCAATTATTTATAGAAACCAATAGTCAGATACACAGGCCCAAGCAGAAAAATGAGTGTGGTGCCTGCAAAGGCCAGAGCCAGGAGCATGAAGCAGGACAGACAGACAGGTGTGTGTCCGTGGGCACTGCCAGGGGTTCGTACAGACACAGGGAGAGTCAGGGGCTGCACCTGGCACCTCTGCAGGGCTCTCAGCCCCTCACCACAGCTCTGGGGGATTGCCCTGCTGCTGAACAGACTCCAGAGCATGGACGGATCTCCTCTGGGCAGCAGCACTCTGCAGAAATGGGGTTCAGGTCAGCACTGCCTTCTGTTCTCTGCTGGGTGCAGGGCTTGGGTTGCACTTACCCTGCATAGCTAAGGTTTGAGTTTGTGCTCTTCAGACTTCAGTACTGGAGCATTTGGACTGGCCCTGTCCAAATTACTGAAAATGTCAGTTAAAGCTGCTTGTTGCATCTTTCATTAATTTATGTTAATGCAAAGAATAAATGCAGGATGGGACTAACACAATATATTGACTTACTGGAAATCTTTCAAGACTCAGTGTTTATTGTTCTTTTGTGCAGGCACAGTAGTGAAAAAATGATTAATTCATTTGCTTGGTGAGCTAAATATGGGCAAGTGGCTGAATTCTGTGGGAAATGAGAGAAAGGCCCTCTGGATAAAGATAGCATTGCATTTTACTCATTTTTTCTGTCAAAAGTAACAGTGTTATATATATTTGATTTATCAGTGATGCACAAAAGTCTATTGTTTAAGATTGAAATGGATCATTAATATTGAGTTTTAAAATTTCTTTATAGATGGTTCAGCTTAATTTCTGAATTTCTTTATTAGATGTCTGTCACACTCCAAGAACAAGTGTTTTTGATTAGCATGAGCACCAGTGTTAAAGATACAGCAATTAAAAAAAGAGGAGCTTTAAAAGCAAGAAAACAAATACTTAAAATAGAGAGCTCAGTGCTTCCTTTCCCAGTGAGGGCAGAATTTCAGGAGGAAACCTTTCAAATCTGTGTTGCTTCTTTGTGTGTTGATAAAGTGACCCAGGCTCCCCACCTCCTAGCAGGTTACTTTTTACTCAGCAGAACACAAACCTTGCCATCCTCTCTAACCAAGCAAGGAGAGAAGGAGATGAAATTTAAGCAAACAGGCCATCCTCTGCCATGGCACTTCAGTGCTGTGGGGTTATCCTCATGTGTTTTCCTTTGTATCAGAAAATGTCCACGCTGGAAAAATAGATAGGCAAATCTGTGGGTCTTCAGCATTGGCCATCTGAGACAGCAGTTTGATTCCTTCTGCTCATCTTCATGGGAATTTTGTTCCTCAGACACTGGAAGTGCAGTTGTAGAAGTAGCAATTCTAATAAATGATGAGTACCCCTGTGCTGAGGAAATGTGGACTAAGCAGTGAGACTTTTAAAGGTGAGATGGCTTTAGAAATCCTGCCAGAAATCTGAGTAAGTGACTTGTCCAGGAAAGCTGAGGCTGAATGTGGAATTGAACTCTGAGATGACTGGTGTCTAATTTTCATGCTATTCAGTATTCCTTGCTTTGTACAGCATCTGTATTTCTATTTTTGTCCACTCTGAAAGTAATTGGGCTTCTTGCAAAGGTAAATGCAGTAAAATGAGTGATGTAGAAGATGCCTGAAAGGCAGCGAATTTCCTGAGCTGAACACAACAGCATTGGCCCACTTCACACCCAGTGGTGGGTTCAGTTTATGTGTGGTAAGTCATGTTTTTCTTGCAGATAGATTAGTGGCTTTAGAAAATCTCGTAGATCTACTTCTGGTGCATTATTGACTGATGTCAGAATTCTTAAAGTTTGGGTTTGGTTTTTTTTTTTTTAAGAACATCAATGAGTTTAATCTCTGTCATTCAGTAATTTATTTAAACCTGGAATGGGCCCATATGTCCTTGTACAAATGAAGAACAGCTCAAGGCTGATTAGTATTCCCTGAGCTTTCATGGATTATTATTAGCAACTTTTCCCCCTTGAATGTTTACAGAGCTTTTGTGAGCTTTTTACATCAGTTAGCTTGTCCTTTCAATTTTCTATTATACCTTTTGTAATTGCTTTCTGTCTATATTTGATATGTTGTTGCTTTACTCCAGTAACTTCCATTATCACTTTTAGTTTTGCTGTTGCTGGGATCAACCTGATTGCATTATTTACTCTGTTTGCTTTAAAAATCACTTCTTCCTTGTTCTCCCCCCTCCTCTCCCACCATCTTTCTGGGAATATTTGAGCTTAGCAACATAATACTGTCTGAAGTCTTATTTGTTAGCTTCATAGCCTAAGACCATGATTGCTTGAAGCCAAATGATATGTTATCATAAAGCACTAAACACCCACAGACCATTATTGAATTTATCATAGCTACGAGCTCAATACACAGTGAAAGATAAACTTGTTTTTTACTGCCTGTGGAAGTCAGCAGGTTGATTCCTCCTTTAATTCTCATTTTTGTCAATACCAGAATAATTAAATCCCCATCACTAAGACCAATTTATTCACAGCTCTCTCACCACAGCCAGTCCAACTACTTTTTTTCAGCTTGGGGTGTGGTAAAAACAAATTCTCACTCCAAACCTTCCTGCTTGTTCATGTGCTCCACTGCCTGCCAGAGGCTCAGCTCCCTGCCAAAGGAGGGGTGGGAAGCTGCCCAGGGCCTCCTCTCCCCTTTTCTCAGTGTGATGTGGGACAGATGTGGATGGTTCCTCTTTGCAGACAAACTCTAGAGTAAAATAAGTGTGTAAAGGTCCTGGGTGTGCTGGTTCCTGCTCCACACACAGGCCTGGCAAAGTTTAACCAGCACCTGCCATTCCCAGCCCTTCCTGCCCCTTATTTGTAGAGAGAAAAAATTACTGTGTTACAATAAACATGGAACGTGGAGGCAAATTTTCTTACACATTTAAAATCAGAAATGGAGTTTCCCTTCTGTTCCACACTCCAGCTGTATGTGCTGTTATCCTTGGAGAGGCTTGGTGGGATTGCAGAGCACAGGTACAAACTCTCTGGCATTAAGGAAGGCAAGACCCACTTTAACTACTAAGTGCTACAGGAATCTGATTTGCATACACATCACAAAACTCTAAATAAAAAACTCTAGGTAAAAACAGATGAGATTTATCCTGCACTTAATTAACATGAATATTCAGTAAATTTAACTACTTAATCTACTATTTAAGAAGAAGAATCAGCTTTGTTTATTGTTTTAGGGAATGGGACATTTCTGGTTAAAAATTAATTACTAGAACATAGGACATTTGTGAAGTGTTACAATAACAATTTATAACATTATGAGATGAAAATCTCTGCTTCTGTTCCTTGTAACCTGGCACCAGCTCTTCTTGCTGTGTCTTAAATATATGGAATAAATTACTTTTTCACAAATGAGCTGTTGCTTTTTCTGCATCCATCGCCACAGGGACACTGGGTACCCGAGCCCATTATCAGGCAGCAAAGCAGCATCTCTCCAGAAAACACACTGTGCTTCACAAAATGTTTGTTGTGTACATCCAGGCTCGGATTTGGACTTGTGTACAAATATATTTTCAGTCTTTAGGTATATTTCTGTTGTACTTTAGAGACACAGATCCTCTACTGCAAAAGGTGCAAAATACTGAAAAAACTCAGCTTTTCAATAAAGAAAAGATGGCCTGCACAATTACAAGGCTTCCTTGCTACAGTCCAGTAATTTAAATAAAGGCAAAAAGGAAGTTGTGTAAATATGATAAAAGATGAGGGCACAGCCATATTTGGCTATTTAGCTTTTATTCCTCATTTTGCTGTGCAAGGTTTCCTCTCTCCATCAAAATAATTAGCAAAAAACTCCATCCATAAAGCCCTGCCTTGAGCTTAATGCTAGGTCAATGAGCCTGTGTTCTTTCTGGTACTGAATGCTATCTGTGATTATTGCATTCATTAATTTTTATATAGGAAATAATACCTCTGCCTGGATCTATAGCAACACACAGATATCTGTTCCAGATCAAACTTCCTCTGTACCCTGCATGGGAGGGAAGCACAGAGCTGGTACAGTGTCAAATCAAGTTAAAGAATTCAATTCCATAGAAATAACAAACAGCAGTGCTTAAAACATTATGCAATTCAATATTGTAATCCTGCAGAACCTTTCTGATCTCTCTTGGTTCATGTACTTTTTAAAAAAATAGTTTAAGCCACTGTCTCTTAGGTACCCAAACTCTGGATCTAATTCTGGTGGATATAACCCAGATCTGCTTTTAGAATCATTCTTTACCTAACAAAACCAAGTAAAATCTAATTCCTTGCATCTTATTGATCTTATTTGCTATAATATTTTCTTCAGTAGTTAGAAGACGTGTCAGTTTATGGCTGACATCCAGAATGTGGTTTCACACACGTCTGGCCTCAAAAATCCCTCACATCCACTTGCTCCACAGCTTTAAGGTATGAAACAATCTCAGCTTCCAAACTTGCATCACCACTTTTCAGAAAAAGAAAATTTTTAATCTGCTTTTCAAGGACATACTAGAAATTTGGGATTTTTAAGTGCTAAATGGCGTGGTCACCATCCCAAATTGTGATTTTTATTTACCAGCTGAATGTGGAGGCTTTCTGAAAGTCAAGCTGAGGATCAAATGCCCCATTCTAGATGCCTAGGTTAATTTATGTAACTAACAGTCCCTGCTCTAATTCCAAAGGCCTCACCCTCTAAATGGATCAGAGACAGAAAAGGTGATGGAGAATTGAAGTGTGCCCAGTCTGTGTGATGGCAACCAGGAGCCAGAGGGATCCAAATCAGCTCCCTGAGTGTTGCAATGCCCAGCCCCAAGCAGCTGCTCCCTGCACTGGGTCCTCTGTCCCCTCACCACTTCAGGCTCCTGCTGGACACAGGCTCTGGGTGCAGCTTCAAGGAGACAGCATGGTGCTTCTGGCATCTTGGAAAAAGGGACTGACAGAAAGCATTTATGGCACTGAAATCCTTACTTTTTTATCTTCTCCTGAAGCCAGGAGCATGAGCTTTAGTGACTGAAGATAGACCAGAGAGATTTGGTCTCTAAGGCACTGTGACAATACAGCTCCTGAGCACCTGACAACTTTCTCAGCGTCCTCTCTTCTCTCACCATCCCTTTTTAGGTGTGTTGTATCAGTTTTGTTCTCTGTAGTGCAAGGGATGGAGAGCAACAGATGTGCTTCTCCATTTTCTTCAGGGTCTTGCAAACCTTGCCTGGGGATATTTGTTAGTTTCTGGTTCCTTCTAATTTCCTTCTGCTTGAAAGAACAAGACATAGTAAGCCATCTGCATATTTGTACTTCTCAGATGAGGATTATTTCATTTGCAAGGAGCTGATTAGAATTCTGAAGACTCAGCTTTGTTTATCATTTTAGGGAATGGGGTAACATTTCTGCTTAAAAATTAATTACCAGAACATAACACAGTTGTGAGACCTTGTCGGGATTGAGGAAAATCCCACATTCTCAGGAGAGCTATTGGTCCTTTTGTCATTTGTAAAACTGACTTTAAAATGATAGCATTGGTGATTAAAGACTGAAAGAAAGAAGTCTCAGAATAACCAATGGCTTCTCTGGCATATGTTAATATATTCTTTTTGGAAAGGTTACTTCCATTTATATTCCAGATGAAAATACTTGGTGACTTTATTGCATGTAATCACGTTTTTTTCCTACAGAACCTGAGTACTCTTGTTAGCACTGGGAATAATAATAATAAAAAGGTGATGAATTAAATTAATAAAGAAGTGTTGATTTCAATAAAAACACATTTTAAAAGGTTAGAAATAAACATACTGATAGAGTAATTTTTTCTTATTTATAATTTTTCTTTTGATTATATCTTCTATAGTAAATTTCATACTATAATGTTCAAAAAAGGAACAAGAACTTTCAATTTAATAAAAAAAAATCTGTAAATTGAAGATCGAAATTATTTTAATTGGTTTTTATGGTTATTTCATTTCATTTGGTAACATAAAAAAATCTAAAATAAACCAGAAAAACAGGGCTCTGTTGGAACGAGTCCAGAGGAAGCCACTGGGCTGGAGCACTTCCCTTTTGAGGACAGGCTGAGAGAGCTGGGGGGCTCAGCCTGGAGAAGAGAAGGCTCCGGGCTGACCTTGGAGCATCTTCCAGTACCTAAAGGGGCTCCAAGAATCCTGGAGAGGGACTTCTGGCAAGGGCATGTGGTGATAGGCCAAGTGGGAATGACTTGAAACTGTCAGCAGGTAGATTTAGATTAAATATTAGGAAAAGAATTCTTCACTGGGACGTTGGTGAGGCCTTGGCACAGATTGCTCAGAGAAGCTGTGGCTGCCCCATCCCTGGAATTTTTCAGATCTCTAAAGTGATTTGAAGCTTGCAAGGTTTTTTTACTTCCTTTTCTAGGTTAAGACATAAATGAGACCTTTCTCAGCTTTTCCCTGAAATCTTTTCCACTTCTTTACATTCAGTGTCACCTTTGTCACTTGAAGCACTCATTTGAAGAGTAGGACATCATTCAGATTCCAGTCACTCCTCCCTGCTAGATTGGGTGAAGGCGATCTCAGCCTCTCAAGAAGGTGTTTTAAACATAAAGACAGGAGATCTGGGCTGTGAATCAGCTGTGCAGGGTTTAACTCAGCACAGATAAACCTGAATAAATTAACTGGGGATGGCAACTTCAAAGCATCCTGTTAAAAAGTTACCAGCACTGAAGGGGAGTAGTTTTAGGGAGCTGAGGCACACTGCAGTCAGGTGGCTGTGATCATCCCCTCAGCTGACAACAATAACATCTTCTGCAGGTAGCAATAATCCCAGGAAGTATTTGCAGCTGGGGCTAGGACCAGCAAACCCCAAATCTGTGTACAGCCCAGCCAGTTGGGGCCACAAGGATGTCTTAACCAGGAAAAAGAAATAAGTGGCCAGATAGATTTATTTCAGCTCAGACCATGTGAGTACCTGACAGGCTGTTCCTGAGGGTGTGGGTGCTGGTGGCTCCTGAGATGCTGTGACAGGGTGTGTGCAGGGAGGCAGCAGGGAGATCTGGTTGCCAGTGTCAGCATTGCAAGGACAGTACATCTTCCCTGCCTCGGAAAGGTTTCCCTGATTATTGATTAATATCTCAGAGAGCCATCACCTGTACCCTCCTCTTCCTCACATTAAAAATAACCTGTCTTATCTGGCTCTACAGCTTAAACTGATGCTGGGAGCAGCAGCTTTGCTGGAGTGTTCAGGCTGGAGCTGCCCCGGGGGTGGCCCAGGGCAGGAGATCCCAGGTCTGGCTCCCAGGTGATGTGAATTGCTGGGATAAAAGGCCCAGCCCACAGAGGTGAAGCCCAGGATTAGGGTCAGCTGGTGGGAGCAGCCTGCAGGAGAAGGGATGGTGAGACGTGTGGCTGGGGTCTGCAGCACTGGAGGGGCCCAGCTGTGGCAGGAGACCTTGCTTAAACCCCCAGAAACATAAAGCTATAAACAAAAACCCCTTACAGCCATGACTCTCAGTCCTGTGGATGAGATGTTTTCCATTTGTGTCTCCTGAAGAAAGGCTTTACCCTGGAAGCTGCAGTGCAAACTGGGTTTGCAGAGGAGGAGACAAACCTACAAACCTTTCTCCTGGAGCACAAGGTGAGTTCTCTCATGAGGAGCTTGGTCATTTTTGGGGATCATTTTTGGGGATACCCCTGTGCCTCAGTGCTGCTGTGGGGCTTCCCGTTGCTGTGATGGTGCTCACTGGTATTGGCTTCTGGACAGTGAATTCAGGCTTGTAATTCACAGGCTTTCCTCATGCAGCCTGGCCTGTCTGACTTGCCCTGTTCCAGGAGCCTGCTGTGTCTGTCTGAATATTCCTTGGAAAGCAAGGAGGAGCCTGCAGCAAACTCCTGGGCTCTGTAAGCCTGGACAGCTTGCTCCTTGCAAATGTGTCCTGAGAGCTGCTCTGCTCAGCTCGGAGCTCACTGCTCAGTCTGGGCTCTTCAGGTGGGCTTTGCACTGTGCTGCACTTGCTGTAAATGAGTGCTGCTCTGACTACTGCTTCTACTGACTAGGGATCTAATTATTACTAAACTGAAAATGCACTTGCAAGGGAAGTGTTTGAGCTTGTATACTGCTTTGGAGTTTGAAAAATCACTTTTCTCCCCTGATATTTTTTGTTTTAATATTCTTGTTCCTCTCCAAGTCTTTCTGGTCCTGGGAGGACTGAGGAATAGATTGTTTTCATTATCATTATTTCAGAATGGGGGGTAGGAGTGGATAATGATCCTATTTCACACTTCCTTGAGTTGCCATGTGGTGATGACATATGCCCTCCAGCAGGGAGTACTAACAAGTGGCTCTCAATTTGCATTGAGCCATACTGCCATTCCCCAAACTCTGTATGTTTTCTCCAGTATGTATAACCTGGTACTCCCTAGACCTTTGTAAATACTGCTATTCAAAATTGCTACGCAGTGACTTGAGGATTTTTAGTGACATCTCTGACATTCTGCCTTCTACCTTCTCCCTCTTCTTTTGGTCTCAAAGCAGAAGAGGTTTTAATAGGCATCCCAATAATACATGCCCCAAAACAGAAAACAAAACTAGGTCTACTTGGTAGTTTAGAGGACTCGTAGTAGGATATAATTCTGGATGGATCCCAGGCAGCACGTAAGAATTAAAATGTAACTTCTAAATGAAAGTTGATGTTTCATCTTGACTGGCTGTGATCTAAAAGAAAGATCATCTCCTGTGTGCCATATGTGATCCAGAGCAACTTTTGTCTCTGTTCTTACCTTGGATAATCCTGAGTGTGCCCATGTTCCCCCTCAGGACTGCAATGTGAGAAGGTGTCAGCCGAGCAGGATATTTGGGGTTGGATGCTTGCAAGGAAGGAGAGCAAAGCCTTGCTGATGCAATGGGAACTGAAGTATTAAAACACATCTGGTCCTCCCTGAAGCAGGAGGAAGAGCTGTGGGTGTTGGGATGTGATGTGCTGGGGCACACATTGGCGCTGTGCAGGCTTTTGAGGACTCGGTGTAGATGTGTGCAGAGCAGCAGATCAGTGTAATGAGCTACACTGAGGAGCCAAAGAATGGATTAATTTGGAGGCAAAACAAAAGCTGCACCAGTGAATTCCTGTTTAATGTATCCATTGCATCAGTAGTGTAGTATCTCTGCAGATAGCACTGAAAATGTGATGTACAAACATGTGATTACTGGTATGTCACACAGAACATCAGTGTGTGTCCTGGGCATGGGCCAAAGATTTTTCTCTTTCTTTTGTAGTAAGGAGAAAAGATATCACAAATAAATCAAACCTGAGAGGAGTAATTCCTATTCCTAGGTGGCTCATCAAATCTGAATATGATAAACATTAAGTGACAGCAATTTCAGTATAAAGTCAATTATCTATGCACAGCAAATTAAAATTGGACATGTCCTTTAGTCTGGAAATTCATCCTGATGGAGACACAATTCTGTTTCTGTAGAAGAGTAGTCCCTTGAGTGTAACAGTGATCAGTGTGCATCAGCTCAGGAGGAGCATTGACTTGACAGGCATGGGAGGCCACTGGCTCTTCCCTCTCTGATTCTGCTGGAGAACTTTTAAAGGAGTGAGATACCAAGTTCTCATTACTCTCAATGTTGACTGAAAGCTCTGAACCTTTAGAGGATGATAAATGTGGCTTTTAATATTTTTCAGAGCTGTTAGAATTTCCCCTACTCATGCAGTTTTCAACAGAGGCAAAGAGTGCAACCATAAATACTACAGAGTTACTGGAATGCATACTTTTAAATAATGGAAACAAACAGGAAAAGAGTTCAGAAGTGCCAGCTGGTGGTGTTTTCCTTCTCTTCTAGAATGCCCCATCGGAGTTGGCTTGAAAAAAAGGAGGCAGGTTCATAAAGAGTTTAGGATAGGGACACAGATTTTTTGAAAAATCTTTGCTTTTATTTCTGCTCTCCCATATAATGTGAATTGGCATCTTTGGTTTGTCTGCTGTTTTCCCTTCCTATGCTTTACTTTCTCTGAGTTTTGTCTCACTATGTTGGCTAATGTTCCTTTTGCTTTATTTTTTTTACTGCTCTGAGGCACTTGAATATTGCAGTCTTTCATCAAAAGCATAAACAAAAATGTCTTCAGTTTATTAAAAATAAATTATTAATTGTATGGAAAATTGATCAGAAACCTGGAAATTTGGATGTCCAGTCTACTCCCCCCCTCATCATGATGGTCGTACTCAGCTGGAAATAATATTTGAGCCATTTTGAGGATGGGGTGGAGCCACTCCTGCTGTGTGGATTAGGTTTTTCTAAGACACATTCTCCTCTGGCTCAGAGTGTGAGAAAGTTCCTTCAGAGGTCCTTGCTTTTGGCTCTAGGTCACTTTTATTTCCAGCTGGCTGGGGAGGCATATTCTGGTGTAGTGCAGGATCTGATCTCATAAACCACTCTGCTTTCCATGGCAGTGCCTGGGCAGCAGTGCCTCTGCATGGCTGAGCAGCCCCTCTCTGTGAAAACCAGGAGAAAAAAAAAAAAAATGTGTCTTGCAGGAGTGGAGTTAATGTGCAAAATTCCTGCATTAGTTCACTGATGGATTTGCTTCTGCAGAATGAATAGCTGGAAACTAGCATCCAATTTGTTTGATGGGGACATGGGAAGAAGATAAATCTTGAAGTGGGATCTTAATGACTGTAATAATTAATGGTTTAATCTAAAGCACTTGGAGGGTGCTTTGTGACTGTCCCAGACTGGGTGTGGGCACCTGCACAGAGCCAGTACTGGAGGGGTGGTAGCAGGAGGGGTCTGGGGGGGACCCACAGATCAGAATGACAGCCTGGTTTGGTTTGGGGTTTGTAGGGAGAGGTGAGAGCTCTTACTGGACCAGCAGGTGAAGTTAGAAGAAGCAGAAAGCTCCAGGGTGTATGAGCTTTTCCCTCTCATGAAAGCACAGAATTGCAGAATATCCTGAGTTGGAGGGGACCCACAGGGAACAGAGTCCAGCTCTTAGCCCTTCACAGGGCATCCCCAAGCACATTTTCCTCAGGGTTCTACCTTCCCTGGGGTGTGGGAGCTGCTGCTCCCCCAAGATGCCTGGGATGTGTCTCCTGCTCTCCTTGGGGAGATGTGGCTGCCAACCCTCTGTACAGTGTACATTCCTGTTAAGGCATTTGGTGACCCTTCAGGCTTTTCAAATAAGGCTATTGTGTGATATTTTCCTATCCCTAACACTATGCTTTTATTGCTAAGGCTATTTAAATGGGTTGGGGAATTCCTGTTTTATCCTGACACTTATTCCACAGCACCCAGTGCCT